>QNUK01001171.1:97500-102899 GCA_013621035.1 Clarias magur | reverse complement strand
TGGCAGCGGGCTCGTATCCAATTGCAGCGCACCGTCAGCTCCTTCCAGCATCAGGCTAACCGCCAGCTCTTACCAGCTCCCAGATATCATATCGGCCAAAGGGTTATGTTATCAACTCGTGACCTTCCCCTCAAGACCACCTCTAGGAAACTCTCACCAAGGTTCATCGGTCCATTCACAATCACTCGTGTTATCAACCCATGTTCTGTCCAGTTGGCCTTACCTTTATCCATGCGCCAAATCAACCCCACATTTCACGTCTCACAGATTCGCAGATTGGTCTCCTGTCCACTATCCCCACCCACCAACCCCCCCCCCATAGATGGGGGTGAAGCCTTCACAGTCCGCAGACTCCTTATGTCTTGCCGCCGTGGACGTGGTCTCCAGTACCTGGTGGACTGGGAAGGCTATAGCCCTGAGGAGAGAAGTTGGGTACCAGCCAGGTTCATCCTAGATTGCTCCCTTATTACTGACATTCACAGACTCCATCCTGAGGCACCTGCTAGAACGCCAGGTGGCGTTCATAGGGGAGGGGGTACTGTCACGATCCGCCAAGCCACAGCTCTGTCATAATCACTTAAGCACTGCTGCTCCATGTTCCCTACCGCCCCTTATGTCTAAACATTAAACATTCCTTCAGGACCACGTGGCTACATGCATGCAACATAAATTAACAAAAACTAACTAGCTAACTAAAAGACACCAAATAAAAACACCATAAATGAATAAAACAAAAAATATCTAAGCAATTTACAAGCAAATGTGCAAAAAAGAGCGACAACATGACAACAATATGACACAATCCAATCCACTGTGGTAATGAGGTAATGACTTACGTATGGACGCATGACGGTGCCAAAACTCCCAGAAGCAAAATAGCATGTTGAATTACATAAACTAAAGAAAAATGTGTTAATAAAAATGTTTTTTGCATTGCAATTTGATCTGATTTGAAAAAATCCTTAAATCATTTACAATGCTTGAAATTTTTGTCATTCGATGTCAATTCAATGCAAAAATATTTAAGTTACTAAACTGCTGTTCAAAATTATTTTCAAAATTATTATTTTATTATTGTTAAAAGTAACATTTTAATTACTTTTCAACCTCACAATTTCAGGTCGACAAAATTTAGGTAGTAAAAACTGAGGTCCTCACATCCGGGAGATGACAGGAGGAGTAATGGTTTGCCGATTGCTGTGTGTGTGCCGCGGTCTACTTTACAGTGTGCCCTTCCTGCTCCCTGCCTAGTCCACTTCTCACAGAACTACTTAACAATCAGAATGGAGCTCGTCGGACTAACAGGCTGCTCTGGGTTGCCAGTTGCACAATAAACGGAGCTCTGCATAATCGCTATATTCAAAGTGAAGTCAGCACTCGTTCATTCAAACGCAATGGTTCACTTTTTTAATTTCCTCAACAGCAGCAACAACAAACATGCTGTTTACACTTGTTAAATTTATATTGCTTAAAGTAATTACATAAACTTGTAACATTAACAACTTTGTAATAACGAAAAAGGTCAACTGCATATTGTGCAATGTCTTAATGTCATTCTGATTTTTCCCTTGTAGGATCGACCCACGGCACTCAGGAGCATTCCTCTGGACCGTACCCCTGTTTGCACAGGAATCCCTAAAAGTAATGAAACCCCCTTTAAACAGATCTGTGCGCAGCAGGCTCCCCAGATGCAAACAAAAACGGTGAACCAGTCAAAATGGGGCTTGTGCTGTTAGAGAGAGGGAACCCCAGCACCATCTGGAGTTTGGGCAGTTGGATTAAAAAATGTAAAAAGATTCCATCCACATGTTGCCCAATGCACAATATCAGTGTGTCTGTCTCGTTCACTATCAGCCCGGATTTGAAAAACTGTCCATCCAGGGGGACGCGCGCAGAGAGAGAGTGTGTGTGTGTGGAGCAGCAGTGTGTGTGTGGAGCAGCAGTGTGTGTGTGGAGCAGCAGTGTGTGTGTGGAGCAGCAGTGTGTGTGTGGAGCAGCAGTGTGTGTGTGGAGCAGCAGTGTGTGTGTGGAGCAGCAGTGTGTGTGTGGAGCAGCAGTGTGTGTGTGGAGCAGCAGTGTGTGTGTGGAGCAGCAGTGTGTGTGTGGAGCAGCAGTGTGTGTGTGGAGCAGCAGTGTGTGTGTGGAGCAGCAGTGTGTGTGTGGAGCAGCACAGTCCGTCTATAAAACTGCCAGTCGCCCCTGAATCCTTTAACACTGTCAGGCGGGTTGTGTATATCTGGATGCACATGCTATACACACACATACACACACACACACATACACTAATGTACAAGTTTTTTGTACATATTAACAACATTAGCCACAATTCTTTTCAGTTTTTAGTTTTAGTCCATTTGTTTATTCTCCTGTTTATAGTTTGTTCAGTTACTGTGTTTCCTGAGTCGCACTTGTTTGTTTTTTCTTCACCACTTTGGCCCTTTGTAGAAGCGCTTTTACTGTGTGTCTCTTTTATATCTGTAGATGATTTAAATGCTCTAGAAAGCGGTTCGCTTGTTCTTCAATGTCTGTGTGTGTGTGTGTGTGTGTGCGTGTGTGTGCGCGCGTCTGTGTGTGTGTGTGTGTGTGTGTGTGTGTGCGCGTCTATGTGTGTGTGTGTGTGTGTGTGTGTGTGTGTGTGTGTAGGTGTGTGTTACGAGTGTGTTAGAGTGTGTCGGTGTGTGTAGGTGTGTGTAGGTGTGTGTTAGTGTGTGTAGGTGTGTGTTAGAGTGTGTCAGTGTGTGTAGGTGTGTGTTAGAGTGTGTCAGTGTGTGTAGGTGTGTGTTAGAGTGTGTCAGTGTGTGTAGGTGTGTGTAGGTGTGTGTAGGTGTGTGTTAGAGTGTGTCAGTGTGTGTTGGTGTGTGTTAGAGTGTGTTAGTGTGTGTCGGTGTGTGTCAGTGTTTGTCTGTGTGTGTTGGTGTGTGTTAGAGTGTGTCACTGTGTGTCGGTGTGTGTTAGTGTGTGTAGGTGTGTGTAGGTGTGTGTTAGTGTGTGTAGGTGCGTGTTAGTGTGTGTAGGTGTGTGTTAGTGTGTGTAGGTGCGTGTAGGTGTGTGTTAGAGTGTGTCAGTGTGTGTTGGTGTGTGTAGGTGTGTGTTAGAGTGTGTCAGTGTGTGTTGGTGTGTGTCAGTGTGTGTTGGTGTGTGTTAGAGTGTGTCAGTGTGTGTAGGTGTGTGTTAGAGTGTGTCAGTGTGTGTTGGTGTGTGTAGGTGTGTGTTAGAGTGTGTCAGTGTGTGTTGGTGTGTGTCAGTGTGTGTTAGTGTGTGTTAGAGTGTGTCAGTGTGTTTAGGTGTGTGTAGGTGTGTGTTAGAGTGTGTCAATGTGTGTTGGTGTGTGTCAGTGTGTGTTAGTGTGTGTTAGAGTGTGTCAGTGTGTGTAGGTGTGTGTAGGTGTGTGTTAGAGTGTGTCAGTGTGTGTTGGTGTGTGTCAGTGTGTGTTAGTGTGTGTTAGAGTGTGTCAGTGTGTGTAGGTGTGTGTAGGTGTGTGTTAGAGTGTGTCAGGGTGTGTTGGTGTGTGTCAGTGTGTGTTAGTGTGTGTTAGAGTGTGTCAGTGTGTGTAGGTGTGTGTAGGTGTGTGTTAGAGTGTGTCAGGGTGTGTTGGTGTGTGTCAGAGTGTTAGTGTGTGTTAGAGTGTGTCAGTGTGTGTAGGTGTGTGTAGGTGTGTGTTAGAGTGTGTCAGGGTGTGTTGGTGTGTGTCAGTGTGTGTAGGTGTGTGTAGGTGTGTGTTAGAGTGTGTCAGTGTGTGTTGGTGTGTGTTAAAGTGTGTCAGTGTGTGTCAGTGTGTGTAGGTGTGTGTTAGTGTGTGTAGGTGTGTGTTAGTGTGTGTAGGTGTGTGTTAGTGTGTGTAGGTGCGTGTTAGTGTGTGTAGGTGTGTGTTAGTGTGTGTAGGTGCGTGTAGGTGCGTGTAGGTGCGTGTAGGTGTGTTTTAGTGTGTGTTAGAGTGTGTAGGTGTGTGTTAGTGTGTGTTAGTGTGTGTCAGTGTGTGTCAGTGTGTGTAGGTGTGTGTTAGAGTGTGTTAGTGTGTGTCAGTGTGTGTCAGTGTTTGTCAGTGTGTGCTGGTGTGTGTGTAGGTGTGTGTTAGTGTGTGTCAATGTTTGTCAGTGTGTGTAGGTGTGTGTTAGTGTGTGTTAGTGTGTGTTAGTGTGTGTCAGTGTTTGTCAGTGTGTGTAGGTGTGTGTTAGTGTGTGTCAGTGTTTGTCAGTGTGTGTCAGTGTGTGTAGGTGTGTGTAGGTGTGTGATAGTGTGTGTTAGTGTGTGTCAGTTTTTGTCAGTGTGTGT
Organism: Clarias magur; assembly: GCA_013621035.1. Classification (NCBI taxonomy): domain Eukaryota; kingdom Metazoa; phylum Chordata; class Actinopteri; order Siluriformes; family Clariidae; genus Clarias; species Clarias magur. Next base: position 98,627 of record QNUK01001171.1, on the reverse strand, counting down.
TGGTGTGTGTTAGAGTGTGTAAGTGTGTGTAGGTGTGTGTTAGTGTGTGTTAGTGTGTGTCAGTGTTTCAGTGTGTGCTAGTGTGTGTGTAGGTGTGTGTTAGTGTGTGTCAGTGTTTGTTGGTGTGTGTTGGTGTGTGTTGGTGTGTGTTAGAGTGTGTGTAGGTGTCTGTAGGTGTGTGTAGGTGTGTGTCAGTGTGTGCTGGTGTGTGTGTAGGTGTGTCAGTGTGTGTTAGAGTGTGTCAGTGTGTGTCAGTGTTTGTCAGTGTGTGTCAGTGTGTGTAGGTGTGTCAGTGTGTGTTAGAGTGTGTTAGAGTGTGTCAGTGTGTGTCAGTGTGTGTCAGTGTGTGTCAGTGTGTGCTGGTGTGTGTTAGAGTGTGTAGGTGTGTCAGTGTGTGTTAGTGTGTGTAGGTGTGTCAGTGTGTGTTAGAGTGTGTCAGTGTGTGTTAGAGTGTGTCAGTGTTTGTCAGTGTGTGTTAGAGTGTGTTAGAGTGTGTCAGTGTGTGTCAGTGTTTGTCAGTGTGTGTAGGTGTGTCAGTGTGTGTTAGAGTGTGTTAGAGTGTGTCAGTGTGTGTCAGTGTGTGTCAGTGTGTGCTGGTGTGTGTGTAGGTGTGTGTTAGAGTGTGTAGGTGTGTCAGTGTGTGTCAGTGTGTGTAGGTGTGTGTAGGTGTGTCCGTGTGTGTTAGAGTGTGTCAGTGTTTGTCAGTGTGTGTTAGAGTGTGTCAGTGTGTGTCAGTGTGTGTCAGTGTGTGCTGGTGTGTGTGTAGGTGTGTGTTAGAGTGTGTAGGTGTGTCAGTGTGTGTCAGTGTGTGTAGGTGTGTGTAGGTGTGTCCGTGTGTGTTAGAGTGTGTCAGTGTTTGTCAGTGTGTGTTAGAGTGTGTCAGTGTGTGTCAGTGTGTGCTGGTGTGTGTGTAGGTGTGTGTTAGAGTGTGTTAGAGTGTGTCAGTGTGTGTAGGTGTGTCAGTGTGTGTTAGAGTGTGTTAGAGTGTGTCAGTGTGTGTCAGTGTGTGTCAGTGTGTGCTGGTGTGTGTGTAGGTGTGTGTTAGAGTGTGTAGGTGTGTCAGTGTGTGTCAGTGTGTGTGGTGATGTGTTAGGTGTTCTGTCCGTGTGTGTTAGGTGTGTCAGTGT
>QNUK01001171.1:55000-92500 GCA_013621035.1 Clarias magur | reverse complement strand
GGCGGACCCGAGGACAGGGCGGGGCGGACCCGAGGACAGGGCGGGGCGGACCCGAGGACAGGGCGGGGCGGACCCGTGTCAGGTCTGTTCCACACGCCAGGGCTCAGGTCACTCACGCTCCTACAGCTGCCTTCATTTCATTTAATCTTTTAAAACTCACAGGCAGACAGGACGTCTTTCTCTAATAAATGTCCACATGTCCACCTTCCTCTCATACTGTGTAACTGGGACGTTCAGCTGGTTCATGTTTCTTTCTAAACAAAGTGAGAAGAATGAAACACGAGGGCTGAACAAGAGAATAAATGATGATTTAATCACCACCGACAGCTGAAACGAGTCTGAATCATCCTCCTGTTATTGAATTGTTAATATTTATATTCAGAATTAAATCAGAGTGTTTAATTCATCTGCGAGCGGCGCGGCAGCTTTAATGTCTGATCATTTAGTTCAAGTGGAAGACATGAGCACTAATTAAAGCACAATTACAAACATGTCCAAGTCATTAAATCATCAGTGTAACAATAAAACACAGATTTTCATCTCTGTGGACATCTCACCCAACTGCTGTGTGTGTGTGTGTGTGTGTGTGTGTGTGTGTGTGTGTGTGTGTGTGTGTGTGTGTGTGTGTGTGTTACACTGTCAAAGGAATTTGACTAAATGAGAGCGTTACGTTATTGGAGCTGGCAGTCTCAGCTGAAGAAGGTGAAGAAACCATGCAGGACAGGAGGAATACACTCGTGTGTGTGTGTGTGTGTGTGTGTGTGTGTGTGTGTGCCCTTTGATGGATTGGCACCACATCCAGGGTGTACTATGCCTCGCACTCTGAGTCTCCAGGGATAGGCTCCGCCCCTGCGGCCCTGCACAGGAAATGTGATGTAGAGAATGAGAGAGTGAGAGAAACTCATAATTACACTTCTCTCTCTCTCTCTCTGAGGTTCATCACTTCAAAAATGTTTCATAAATATCCTGATCCTGATCCAGTCACCTCCATCTCAGGGCTCTCTGCTCGTATCCACACCCACCTCACACTGAACTCTAACACACCTCAGTCCAGGTTCTATTCCATCAGCTCAGGCCATCCATGACACTCAGGGTCTGTCTGTCTGTCTGTCTGTCTGTCTGTCTGTCTGCTTGTCTGTCTGTCTGTCTGTCTGTCTGTCTGCTTGTCTGTCTGTCTGTCTGCTTGTCTGTCTGCTTGTCTGTCTGCTTGTCTGTCTGTATGTCTGTCTGTCTGTCTGCTTGTTTGTCTGTCTGTCTGTCTGCTTGTCTGTCTGTCTGTCTGTCTGCTTGTCTGTCTGTCTGTCTGCTTGTCTGTCTGTATGTCTGTCTGTCTGTCTGCTTGTTTGTCTGTCTGTCTGTCTGTCTGTCTGCTTGTCTGTCTGTCTGTCTGTCTGTCTGCTTGTTTGTCTGTCTGTCTGTCTGCTTGTCTGTCTGTCTGTCTGTCTGTCTGTCTGCTTGTTTGTCTGTCTGTCTGTCTGTCTGTCTGCTTGTTTGTCTGTCTGTCTGTCTGTCTGTCTGTCTGCTTGTCTGTCTGTCTGTCTGTCTGCTTGTTTGTCTGTCTGTCTGTCTGTCTGCTTGTTTGTCTGTCTGTCTGTCTGCTTGTTTGTCTGTCTGTCTGTCTGTCTGTTTGTTTGTCTGTCTGTCTATCTGCCTGTCTGCCTGTCTGTCTGTCTGCTTGTCTGTCTGTCTGTCTGTCTGCTTGTCTTTCTGTCTGTCTGTCTGTCTGTCTGTCTGTTGTTCATCTTCTCCAGCTCTCGTTCTTCTCTTTCTTGTGTTCCAGCACCGAGTTGTTCTCGAGTTCCTGATGAAATAAAAGCTGAAATCAGAGTGATGGAGAACGGAGTGAGAACTGTACCTGGTGTGAATCTCACATGGCAACAGAAAGTAAAACACTCAGTACGCAGAAAAACTACAGTGAGACAAAAGAGAGAGAGTGAGACAGAGCTGTGCTGAACTCGGGTCTGTACGACGGCTCGGGGAAATTTACTCCCATAAACGCATCAGATTTAGACGGCTAATCTAAAGCACTGGAACTTCCCAATTCTCCTAACATCCACTTTTGTTCTGACATTTTGAAAAAGGCAGTAATGAGACGAGCGAGTTTCAACAACAAACTGAAAATAAGTGAGAAATAAGTCTGAGAGTGGAGTGTGTGATAACTGCAAACCCAGACCAACAATCAATCAATCAATCACACCACACTGCTCACTGAGAACAGGAACCAACAGGAACCAGCAGGAACCGGTCACCCGCCCGCCTGAGCTGAGTTCTCTGGAGTTATGGGAAATATTATTTACTGTTAAAATAAAAAAAAATGAATCAAAGTATTCATACAGTATAGTGTGTTTACTCATGAAGAAAAGAGAATTAATGAATATACAGGGGTGTGTAGTGGTCAGCACTGTCGCCCTGCACCTCCAGGGTCCGGGTTCGATTCCCGTCTCTGTGTGCGTGGAGTTTGCATGTTCTCCCCGTGCTTGGTGGGTTTCCTCCGGGTTCTCCGGTTTCCTCCCACAGTCCAAAGACATGTATGTTAGGCTAATTGGCATCTCCAAATTGGCCGGAGTGTGTGAATGAGTGTGTGAGTGTGTGTATGTGTGTGTGTCCTGCGATGGATTGACACCCTGTCCAGGGTGAACCCCGCCATGTGCCCTAAGTCTCCTGGGATAGGCTCCGCCCCCCGTGACCCTGAATACAGGATTAAGCGTATAGATGATGATGAGTGAGCAGGTTGATGGTCTGTGCTTAGATTACATCTTATTAACCAATCACAAGCTTGATCATGCGACATCAGAATCATAATGAATACAGCAGATAGTAAATCTTTAACAATTCACATGTAGAAAAACCTCCTTTTCAGACCTGTGTGTGTGTGTGTGTGTGTGTGTGTGTGTGTGTGTGTGTGTGTGTGTGTAAAAGATAAAAGATATAATTATTTAGACAGTTTGGATGAACGTGCTGTCACAACATCTGATCATTGTAAAGCAGGAGGAGAAGGATGAGCGTCGGGTCGCGTCCCCACTTGTTCCTGTCGATTAGACAAGAGCAGAAATACGAGATAATAAAACACACAGTGAAGCGAGGACAAAACATCGTTATCATTTAATCATCACTCCGGCTTCAGCACCTCTGATTTATTAGAGCTCATAATTCATTAAGATTTATAATCCCAGGTTTAATTAAGATCATTGATCACAACAACGAAGAGAAGGAGCAAAAAACCCTGGGCACTGAGGAAGAGTTCAGCGCGTCCCCTCGTGTGTCCTCACTTCCTGTCTGAGAGGGATGAAGTCCAAGAGTTTGTCTACACCTCAGTCTGCTTTTACTCTCTTATAGTTTCATTCATCTAATTAAGTGATGGATGGAGTGATGGATGGAGTGTTGGAGTGTTGGAGTGTTGGATGGAGTGATGGAGTGATGGAAGGAGCGGAATGGTAAAGGGATGGAGGGCTGGTGCTTCGAGGACAGTGCAGTGATGGTGTACCTGCTGGGTTCTCTGTAAAATCCGTAATGAAGCCTCGAGGCTTAATGTCTCCATACCTCTGTCTGTCTATCTGTCTGTCTGTCTGTGACCACATGCTCTGACTGTAAACACTGAATACAAGAACACAGAACTGATGATGTTCCATGCAGAGACAGAAGACTGATCAGCCCAAAGGGAACAGTCGGGACAGTGGTGTTAGGTCTGTTAGGTCTGGCTCTGGTCCATCCTCTGTGGTCTAGAGTAAGAAATCTTATTTGACGTAAGGAACAATGCCTCCAGGCTCAGTCGTCTTCCCGCACTCTCACCATCCCTGCTGTCTCATAAGACTTGAAGGAAGGAAGTGAGTGAGACAGGTGAGGAACGGTGAACCTGTGACATGTCTGAAAGCAGAGACACTTTAGTCCCGAAACTTCTCTTTTCCTTTCACTGATTATCAGCTGAGGAGCTTTAATACTGCATGAGATCTCCATCAGTGGCACCTTACTAAAGAGAGACGGAGAGTCTAGGACGGCTCTTCAGTTGAATCATTCATGATGAGTTTTATATCACATGAACTAAATGGCATTGTTAAATACATGCTTCAGATCAAATAAACAGCTACATGCACACAGAGGAGATGATTAGGACGTTATGATGATCTGTTCTTAGAAAGTAATTTAAACTCTTTTATTTTGTACAAAAATCTTATTATAAAGGCTTACTTAAGAATAATTCTTCTCTTAAAAGATTAAGAATAATAAATCATTTTCAATGTGTGACTCTGTGGCTAAGCCTTAGCGACGTCCTGCAGACTGTGTGTTATTTTTTGACCCTTCAGTTCTGGGTTCCTCTGCAGTTCCTCTTGTTCCTGCGTGTGAGATGGAGCACTAGTCTGGGCTGGACTAGTGAAAAACTGAAGCAGGGGAATCAATATTTTTATGCAGTTAAATATTTAGAATTGAAGATGGACAGGTTCCTCTCAGAGTGTTAAACCCCATAACCTGTCAGATCTGAAGAAGACGATGTGGTCTTAAGTTCTTCCCGTTTCAGAGAATGGGCGAGGTGCTTCTCCACAGGGGGGGTGTCCAGGGACCTCTCAAGGGGAAGAGCCCGGTGCCAGCAGCTTCAACCAGCTCAACTCCTTCACACCAGGGTGGAGATTTCAAAGTCCGTCAATCGGGATGTCCAGAAGGGAGGAAGCTGTCCTCTCCTCGCCTGGTTGCTGAAGCACTGCAGCACTGAAGACAGAGGGGATGTGCTGCCAGTCTCTTCCAGATCCTAAACTGCAATGGAAAGTCTAGAATCACATCCTTCAGCTTCCACTGCAGCAGGTGATGAGGCTGCGTCTCCTTGCTGAATATAGTGAGAACCTTCTGGCCTTCATGTTTCTTCCACCATTGTGAAGGCACAACTCCTCTGTGTCAGGATTCCTACAGAGATCGGTGGAATGTTAAATAAGGGCTCATCATTCACAGTAGCAGCAAATCACATATTGCAAAAACACACTGCAGGCAGAAATCCCTGGACACACTAGTCCACTTTGACAGCTTAGCAGCTACTTTCTCATCATCCCGTCCCAGCTTTCTTTGCAGGAACTCTTTTTTTCCTAAGAATATGCCCTGGTTTCCCCTTTTCCCCAGTGAAAATGTTCTGGTTAAATGTGCCTTTGCCTCTACCGTCTATTGTCCACTGTCCACTGTCTATTGTCCACTGTCTATTGTCCACTGTCTATTGTCCACTGTCCACTGTTTATTGTCCACTGTCTACTGTCTATTGTCCACTGTCTATTGTCCACTGTCTACTGTCTATTGTCCACTGTCTATTGTCCACTGTCCACTGTCTATTGTCCACTGTCTATTGTCCACTGTCTACTGTCTATTGTCCACTGTCTATTGTCCACTGTCCACTGTCTATTGTCCACTGTCTATTGTCCACTGTCCACTGTCTATTGTCCACTGTCTATTGTCCACTGTCCACTGTCTATTGTCCACTGTCCACTGTCTATTGTCCACTGTCTACTGTCTATTGTCCACTGTCTATTGTCCACTGTCCACTGTCTATTGTCCACTGTCTACTGTCTATTGTCCACTGTCTATTGTCCACTGTCCACTGTCTATTGTCCACTGTCTATTGTCCACTGTCCACTGTCTATTGTCCACTGTCTACTGTCTATTGTCCACTGTCCACTGTCTATTGTCCACTGTCTACTGTCTATTGTCCACTGTCTATTGTCCACTGTCTACTGTCTATTGTCCACTGTCTATTGTCCACTGTCCACTGTCTATTGTCCACTGTCCACTGTCTATTGTCCACTGTCCACTGTCTCTTGTCCACTGTCTCTTGTCCACTGTCCACTGTCTCTTGTCCACTGTCTATTGTCCACTGTCCACTGTCCATTGTCCACTGTCCACTGTCTATTGTCCACTGTCAATTGTCCACTGTCGTGTGTCACGCTGTAAAGAAAAGAAACTCTGCTGTTTGTGATCAACGACATCTCCTGTCATGTGTTTAACAGTGTATTACTGCAGAAATATGACAGAATACTGGTGGGTTTGGTGGTAATAAGCACCAAGATTATTTAATATAAGACAAACTGAAACTAATGTAATGACCAGGAAACCACGGCAAGTCTGTTTTATTTGTATAGTGCGTTTAAAACAACAGCAATTGTCCTAAAGTGCTTTCCAGTGGAGAGGACCCAAACGACTGCATCTAATCTTAGAATGTAAATCACGTAGGATCAAACAAAAGAAGACGAGAAAACACAAGAATAGACTGCTATAAAAGTTCATAAGGAAAATAAATCAAAGCATAAAAACATGCATTTGACAAAAAAATAAAGAAAGAAAGAAAGAAAAAAGAAAAAAAAGAAATATAGGTTAATAAAAACGAAAAGTTCATTAAAAGATCAAAGTGGACTTGAGAGGAAATCTCATGCAATCTTACACACAAATTAAAAGTAACTGAGTGAAGCTGATCCCTGAGCTTTGATTTATGGCATCAGTAGTAGGAGTGGAACTAATGTGAGCCCAAACCACAGCGCAGCAGCAGCAGAACCCCGTCACCTCTGGTCTGTAAACTGCGATCGGGAAGTCAAGGGGAGGCGGCGTGTGTTCAGTGGTGAACAACAGCTGGTCGTGTCGTCTTCTCTCACACTCCTCCAACCCAACCTGGAACTATTGACCATCAAATGCCGCCTTTGTACTTTTCTCTGGAATCGGCTCCGAACTCAACACCTGGACGCTGCTGCACAACAACCAAAGACGACTACAGGACACAATCTTGCCCCCGTTTGGGAAATCTGACCACGCCCACATCTTCCAGCCAGATATTTGGCCATTTTAAAAGCTTCATCATAATTAGATGAAGGTTTTTTCCACTACAGTCCAGGCTGTAAAAAACAAAAAACTATTAGACGCTACGTTTGGAAACTGGCCATTTATCTCAAAATCATGTGAATGTTTTTTAGGATTCATGACTTTGAAGCAGCTTCATGTTAAATTCCCGCTCGCGTGTGGCCTTTGCATTGCCAGAGACCATCAAATCTACTATTGTTTAACACTCTGGTACTTTTCTCTCCATGGACATGTACATCCACATGATTTAAAAACTTCACCTAGTACGGCAGAAGTGTGTGTGTGTGTGTGTGTGTGTGTGTTATTCTGTCTGCCTGTAGTGCAGCTCCGGTCTCCACCCGTAACTATAGTAACGAGGCTGCATCAGTGTGTTTCGTCATGTATATAACACGTCCTGTCGCTCACTTTGCAAGCAATTATGAATAAAATCTGTTCTTCTGATTTCTGCTGTGACTCTGTACGTGAGCGCTGCTTTGAAATTGCTGAGAGAAAGCTGCTCTTCACACGCTGTCCCTGATGCTCTCGCACTTCCCTCGTCGTTAAATGTTTCTGGTAAAAATACTACATCTGTGTTTTTAGGTTTAATAAATTCCGTGACTAGAGCTCATTTATTCCCGTCCCCGCACCCATTAATATTTCAAGTTCCTTCTCTCAACTTCTCTATAAAAAGGAATAAGAAGAGGGAAAGAGAGCCGATCAGGGCAGAAAGAAGAAAGAGAGCCACGGGACATGACTAAGCCATTTTTTTTATTCAGCTTTTTAAGATCTTTTTCTTCGTTTTCCTTCTGCAGCTTTGTTCCTGGTTTCCACACACGATATCTCTTTTCGCTGGCTGACATCCTCTAAGGCAGCGTCTTTCTGAAGCTTTGATCCTGACACCAAATCTGTATCTCCTGCATCTGGAGAAACGTCAGCTCCGCCCACGACCGCTCCAAAAGCCGTCGTCTAGGAAACTGTTGATCTTCTCATGAGGATGTTGGAGCAGCAGGAGATATTTTCTTGCCGTGTCCACACTCGGTTCCCTGCAGGACGCTGCTATGGTTCTCTAGAACAGTTCTAATGTCCACCACAGCGTTCTCCATCACACTTAAAGCCAGTTTAACCATCACAGCGTCCCCCATCGTCATCCTTATGTTTTCTGGATCCTCACATCCTTCCTCCTCGGTGATCACACCACCGCCGCTCCTCACCGCCACTACACAGTGTCCCTGACATCATATTAGCTTTTCCTCTACTATACCCTGATGTTGTGCCGCTCCTCCATCATCAGAGCGCCGCAGTGTCGCTCTTGGCTCTCACTCCTCCCCTTCCTCAGCTTCACTGTTCTCCAGCTTCATGCGCAGGATCACCGCTTTCTCTCGCAGGGGGACGTTTCACATCCTAACTCGTCTAGTTAGAGAAGCCGACAGTGAGAACCGAATAAGTTCTCCACTTACTCTGATTTCATGCCCAGTTAGACGATCAGCCAGTCAGTTTTCTTTACCAGACGTGTTTTGTTCCTCTGCAGCCACCGACACCCGCTCAGCCGAAACCTCGGGACTCGCCTCCAGCGTGTGTGACTGTGTTCATCATGTCAGAATTTATACGTGCACCTGAATACAGCTGTTCCCTCACTGCGTGTCTGTTGAACATGTTAGGGGCGGAGCTACACACGAGCTCAGATTGTGTCATCACTATATAAACTCGTAGGTGTGTAGATGATGTGTAGATGACTCGTATAGAGGACGAGTGAAAAGCCTCGGAATGAGAACATAAGCTTCCTGTTAGTGATGTGAACGGTTGGTAACTTTTATTGGTAAGCTGGATGTAGACTGTAAATCCTAACACAATGCTCATGATTATCCTCTAGTTATCTAACGGTGTAAAGACTTTAATGAATATTACTGATGTAAAAATGCAAATGAGCAGCGTCATGGAAACCTGGTCAGAAAACCTTTGTTTGGTTATAAAATATATATTTAAATGTTTAACTAAAGTATAAATTTGTCGCTAAAGAGCGAGTCAGAGGCGAACCTTGAGAGAACCAGGAGCCAGAAGGCACCGATCCCCTGCTGGTGATCCCGGACATGCTGGGTATAGATCATTACTGTTCCGTGCGTGTGTGCTGCAGACACAAGCCCTGGGGTTTAAAGGAGTTTCGGTATGAACATTAAAGTCATTTAACTCAAATTTAACCCAATTATTCAAGGTCCAGTGTCTTGTACAAAGTGAAATCATTAGGTGTGGCTTCTGCACGGTCCAAATCAACACGTGCACCCGTGCAGCCCTCCCTGGATAACCCCTGACACCCGCCCAGGAGACTGTGTCCTCCGACTGAGACGGAGACAGAACGAGACAGAGACAGAGAGAGACAGAGAGAGAGACAGAGAGAGTTGTACAGTGTTAGATAAGTTACAGAAGAATCTGAAAGCTGTGGATTATTGATTACCAGTAAAACTGCTTCACCATCGTCATGGACGATACTTGCTGCTTAAGTTTTTATAAGAGCAATTTGCATCTACTCCAGAATGTTATGAAGATGATCAGATGAATTGCATAGTCCTTCTTTGCCACTAAAAAAAAACTTGAAAAAATTTAATCCTGAAAAAAACTTTCCACTGCATTTCATTGCCGTCATTAAAGGAGCTGCTGAGATCATTTCAGTAATCGTCTTGTTAACTCAGGTGAGAATGTTGACGAGCACAAGGCTGGAGATCATTATGTCAGGCTGATTGGGTTAGAATGGCAGACTTGACATGTTAAAAGGAGGCTGATGCCTGAAATCATTGTTCTTTCATTGCTAACCTGGTGACCTGCAAAGAAACGCGTGCAGCATCATTGTGTTCCATAAAAATGTCTTCACAGGCAAGAATATTGTGGCTACTAAGATTGCACCTAAATCAACTATTTATAGGATCATCAAGAACTTCAAGGAAAGAGGTTCAATTCTTGTTAGGAAGGCTTCAGGGCCTTGTTAGGAAGGCTTTCCAAGAAAGTCCAGCGAGCGCCAGGATCGTCTCCTAAAGAGGATTCAGCTGCGGGATCGGAGGGCCACCAGTGCAGAGCTGCTCAGGAATGGCAGCAGGCAGGTGTGAGCGCATCTGCACGCACAGGGAGGCCAAGACTTTTGGAAGATGGCCTGGTGTCAAGAAGGGCAGCAAAGAAGCCACTTCTCTCCAAAAAACATCAAGGACAGATTGATCTTCTGCAAAAAGTATGGCGAATGGACTGCTGAGGACTGGGACAAAGTCATATTCTCAGATGAAGCCTCTTTCCGATTGTTTGGGGCATCTGGAAAAAGGCTCGTCCGGAGAAGAAAAGGTGACGCTACCATCAGTCCTGTGTCATGCCAACAGTAAAGCATCCTGACAGCATTCATGTGTGCGGTTGCTTCTCATCCAAGGGAGTGGGCTCACTCACAATTCTGCTGTGTTTATGCGCTTGTTGTGAAACTTACAAAGTGAGTCCGTTAATATGCGCTCATGCCAGTCTCAGAGAGATTTCTTTTTTTCCTGTTAAAACAGTGTTTCCGTTGTGTGTGTGTTTGTTGTGAAACTTAAAAAGCGAGCTGGGGAGATGGAGGAGGAGTGTTACTGTGTAAAACGAGGCGAGGGAAGGGGCTACACACACACACACACACACACACACACACACAAACAGGATTTATTTGTACTTTTTTAAAAGGTAAAGTGCAGATAAATTTTTTATTTTCATTTTATAGATTGTATTAATTATTTTTATGTATTTAATTTTTTTTTTTTTTTTTTGGGGGGTTGTGGAACGAATAATTTGAGTTTTCATTATTTCCTATGGCAAGTGATGATTTGGTTTACGAGTGTTTTGGAACACGAGCCCACTTCCGGAACGAATTAAGCTCGTAATCCAAGGTTCCACTGTATAGTGTTTTTAACAACAGCTTTACACAATCAAAAGAAATTATAGAGTGTGTGTGAATCAGATGGTGATCAGATCTCGTCCCTGATGAACGAGTCGAGGGCGACGGTGCTGAGGGAAAAACTCCCTGAGATGGTAACAGGAAGAAACCTGGAGAGGAACCAGACTCACCAGGGAACCCATCCTCATCTGGGTGATAACGGAGAGCAGGGATTCGATCTGCACTCATACTGTGTGTTAGGAGGCTGCAAGTTCAGTAGAACAGGAGACGTGTTTGATTAAATTAAATCTCCGCTTCTAAACGATTGCATTTGCAACATTTGTATGTAAATCAGTCTCATACAATTTAATTCATTGGATTTTTTTTTATCTGCAGACATTTAAACAAAATTTATACTTTTTAACTGATTAAATTAAATTGTTTTTATAATTAACAAATTTTTATTCATTGTAAGTAATCTGATTACATAATTATTGAAAAAAATATTATTTAAATAAAATCAAAGGGATGCAAATACTTAGTAATAAACTACGCCATGATTTAGTGTGGCTGAGACATGTTAAGTATTATAGATAAAGCACACACACACAGTAACACTAAAACAACAACAACAACAACAACAACCGAGCAGGAATAGGAATAAGAGGCCCTGATTATACTGCTTAACTATTATTTAGTACAACAAAATTCCTAAAAATATATCTTTAATAGAAGAGTTATTGAGTTATTTCTATATTTAAAGTTTGATATTTTATTTTGAAATAATAACAATAAACAGATATAACATATATAACAGTTTATTCTTTGTACAATTAAAATGGTCAGCTAGTGAACTTGCTCGTTTAACCATGTTATTGTCCAGTGAATGTCAGTCGCTCTGGTTCAGATTTTTCCTGTTTGTTGTGTAAAAGACTCACCTGTGGAAATGACCATCACTGTAGTATTTCTTTGATACAACATATTATTATGACTTTTTTACGACTTGATTTCATGCAATTGCAGCTGTTTGGTGAAACGTCGCTGATGTATTTTGGCTGCTGACGTTTGGCCGCGGCGGTGAGTGCGGCGGTAGCGGCCATTCAGTACTGACCGTCACCTCACCGTCAACCAACCTGAGTGATCAATGAGAGTCTGGAACTCAGCATGTAAACACACCAGTCAGGGTTTCAGCTCTGAGTCAGAGGGGAATGGAATCTTTAAGGATTCGGGTAGTTTTATTAAACTGGGTTAATATTTATAGCACACACTTCATCAGCTACCCGTCCGGCGATTAGCACCATTTAGTGCATCTTACCAATTCTACTTATCACGTGGTCACTAATGATAATACAACATCTGATATTTCTCAATTATGAGCAAAGTCACTGAAAATCTGGGCAAATGTTTCAACTTTCATGTTCACTAGACCTGAGCAAGTCGAGCAGAGTCTTGGGTTTAAGTTTACGGTTTGGTTATGAAGTGAGCACTAATTTCAGCAAGGCGTGAAGCTGAGTTTGTTACTTGCGTTGCGTTGCGTTGCGTTCTTCTTCAGTGATTCGCATTCGGTGTTAGGGCATCACGGCGTTGCTGATTGGCTGGTGCTCTGGCGCTGTGATGACGTCTCTCGGGGAAGCCCTTCGCTTGCGGTCAGACGTGTGAGTCGAGGGTGGACGACAGGCGAGAGACGAGAGATGAGAGAGCTTGCTTCAGACGTTTAGTTGATGTTCAGCCGCTGGATGACGTGCCGTCGGACACGGGGGTTTAACCCTTTGTTGTCGTGTCCGTCCCACGGGTCCAATCGGACGTGGATGTGGGCTTAGCCCCGCCTCATGTGGTTCCCCTTTTTTGTGCATATATTAGCCCGGGTTTTTTGGCTGTCACGTGAGACTCATCCGGTTGGAAATATTAATACCTTTTATAAATGAATTTTACACAAGCTCAGTTCATGCTACTAACATTTCGTGTACATAAGCGTTCTTTGAATGAGACAAGCTTTTGGTTGATACCACACACCCCATATCAACCACAATCATTTATGCTTTTATCTACTTCAAAAGGCTTTATAAATGCTGATGACACATTTTAAGTTATGCAGAATAATCAGACGTACATAAGGACATCAAACGTGCTGAGTAAATATATAAGTTATAAGTTTGCCCTACTGGCACGCTTTAAAGATGATCTGGAACAGTGTCTCTGCCGTGTGTCCCTTTGTTCAGCCCTGTTTCTGGAGGTCACCAGGAGTATCAGTGTGCTAAGTTAGAGACGGAGCTTTCCCCACTCAGAGTTACTCAGAGCATAAAACTGTCTGCTTTGTTTACCAGGAGACAGTTTACATCATTGGAGTTCGAGGTCGCTTGGACAGTTATAGCTGCAGGTGCGACAGGGCAGATCTCCCCAGACTCAGGCAAGTTTCCCGCTTCCTGATGTCCAAGAGGCTGCATTGTCTCTGAGGACCGATACGCTTGGCAGATGGCGTGATGCAGTCTGAACCCTGCCTGGGATGTAATAGACGGATGGCCCATTCTGGGGCTTGTTCATTCCCACGCGGTTCACCAGAATACTCTACGTCCATGAGTCCCCACATCTGCTCCTTTACCTAAGACTAATCTATTTACAAAAATCCTGCGCAGTCCCATGCCGTACATAAGGTATCAACACATAGCCTGTAAATAGCCTGTTCACGTTACCAGCCACATTGTTCAAAGCAAAATGCACGTGGGGTTTAGCAGTTAGTCAGCTGTGTGTTGAGGTCCAGGTGAGGAACGTAAGCCAGACGCCTCACTTTAGCTGTTTTAGCAGCTGTTGCTAGAACTGCTATAATATCCTCATGCTGCCGATGATGATGATGGACGACGTCACGACCTACACGCATCAAGTCACATGAATTACAATGAGAGACATTGCCGTTCCTCTCACAGCCACAAATAGCCGTCTCAGGAATGCCTTCAGTGCTGCCTCAGTCTCAGCTGTCTCACTCTCATGTTGTCTCACTCTCAGTTGTCTCACTCTCAGGCGTCTCACTCTCATGTCATCTCACTCTCAGTTGTCTCACTCTCAGCTGTCTCGATCTCAGATGTCTCACTCTCCTGATGTCTCACTCTCCTGATGTCTCACTCTCAGCCGTCTCACTCTCATGCTGTCCCACTCTCATGTTGTCTCACTCTCAGCTGTCTCACTCTCAACTGTCTCAATCTCATGTTGTCTCACTCTCAGTTGTCTCACTCTCAGCTGTCTCACTCTCATGTTGTCTCACTCTCCTGCTGTCTCACTCTCAACCGTCTCACTCTCATGCTGTCTCACTCTCAGTTGTCTCACTTTTAACTGTCTCACTCTCAACTGTCTCACTCTCATGTTGTCTCACTCTCATGTTGCCTCACTCTCCTGCTGTCTCATTCTGCAGTCTGGCATCAGGAACCAGGATGACGAATGGTTTATTCATTCTCTCTCTGTCTCACTCTCTGTCTCTCTCACTCTCTCTCTGTCTCTCTCTCTCTGTCTCTCTCCCTCTCTCTCTCTCTCTCTGTCTCTCTCACGCCCTCTGATTGTCAATATGCTCCATTTGTAGCTTTAGATTGCTCACTGGTCTATAATTAATTTGCAACTATTGACATTCTGGGAAACTAATTTAATTGTGGATAAATAGTGTGAGCCGTGTGGATTCTAAAGCTCAGGAGCTGGAGGTGGCCCTGCACTCGCTGATTAGAAACAATTCAGGGGAAAGTTCCACTCGCTCGCTGCTGATCTGCAGTCAGTGTAAATCTGATTTCTGTTCTGAGTGACTGTTGTGTCTAAAAGATTCATCAGAATAATATAAATAAACATGTTTAATAATAATTGAATAGGGTCAATTTAAACTGATAAATCGTCTAAAAACGAATGATTATGATCTTACAGTGTTACACACTCCTGAGTAACGGCTCCTCACATTCACTGGTTTATTGTGCCAGTGTGTTAAAAAGTGTGAGACAGCCTCCATACACACCCCGTCCATCTGTCTCTATTAAACATGGCTCTGGTTTCTACTGGACAGGTGTGACCATGTGACTTCACCAGATGTTGAAGTGACCTCCATCACGCTCGTTCAGGATGTTCTGATCTTCTTCAGCTTCATCCTTCAGGGTTCAATAATGTCTCACACACATCTGTACCCAATTTCAGGCATTCCTCACAAGTTGTTGTCTTTGCTTCATGCAGGATAAAAATCTGACTCTTCTGAACAAAGTCTTTTTATCCGCTCGTGTGTGTGTGTGTGTGTGTGTGTGTGTGTGTGTGTGTGTGTGTGTGTGTGTGTGTGTGAGACGTTACGGTGTTTTATTCTCGTCCACAGAGACACACTGTGCTTCTGGGCTCTGTACCGGGCTCTGTACTGGGTTCTGTACCGGGCTCTGTACCGGGTTCTGTACCGGGTTCTGTACCGGGCTCTGTACCGGGCTCTGTACTGGGTTCTGTACCGGGCTCTGTACTGGGTTCTGTACCGGGCTCTGTACCGGGCTCTGTACCGGGCTCTGTACTGGGTTCTGTACCGGGCTCTGTACTGGGTTCTGTACCGGGCTCTGTACCGGGCTCTGTACCGGGCTCTGTACTGGGTTCTGTACCGGGCTCTGTACCGGGTTCTGTACCGGGTTCTGTACTGGGTCTCTCTTCTCTATTTTTCCTGTGTTTATCTGTGGTCTTGTCTTTTGGTGTCGGTGGTGGTGTGCTGATTTGTTGCTCCTGTACTGTTCCATTGAGGACATTGTGGGCGGAGTCAGCGTTGGGGGTGGGGTCACTGCCTGCAGTGGGTACTGTCCTCACACTGTTTACACTGTTTATCCGCTCCCGGCGCGGTGTGTGTCTCTGTGGTGGTGGTGTGTTCAGGGCCGAACTGTTGGAGTTGCGGCTACAGTGCGTCACTGCCGCCCGCTGTGGGCTCCGCCCCCCGGTGTTCTCCAGCTGACTGTCCCCGCACCGCGCGAGCTCCCCGGCTGCAGACATCTCAGCATTTTCTGTCCCATGTCCCCGCACTTGAAAAACTTCAGAATATTAAATGAAACTCACACAGCTGCACATTTCATGTCGTTTTTCTCTAAGAGTGTGTAGTGAAGAGTGTGATTTCTCCTGTCTGTGTGTGTGTGTGTGTGTGTGTGTGTTGTAACACTGCTGCACTCTGTGCAAGTGAACACACACGTTGATTAGCCAGATTAGCGAATGCGCTAAAATCGACTGTCCTGAGGATCAGAGGAATCAGAGTGTGAGGGAAACTTCAGAACATCACAGCATGAAGACGGCTGTTACTCAGACACGTGGATCATTATTACAGTCCGGCGCTCTGATTGGTCGGACGGTCCTTATAAACTCTGTAACGGCGTCTCTGACAGTAGCACAGGGTTGTAATAATGATACAGGATCGTTTCCATAGTAACGGGTCATTCACAGGGATGTGTGGAAGGAGTCTCCAGTGTCAGCGCTTGGGATCAGTCCTGAGAGAAGCCCGGCTGATGCAGCGTGACTCCTGCTGATTGATTATTCATCTGAGGGGGTTGTGGGGCAGCTTGTGCTCTGTGTGAGGTGATGATGGAGACAGGACGTCCCCCAGAGTCAGTGACATCACTTAAGATTGTTTTGTCACATGTACCTGACAGCACAGTGAAATTATTTTTTTCATGTCAGTGACATCCAGGATACGGCGCCCCCTGGAGAACACAGGGTTAAGGGCCATGCTCAGGGCTTGGGGCTTGAACCCTCCACCTTCTGATCAGTATCGCAGTATCACCTTAACCATCTGAGCCACAACTGCACCCCTCATCACTACCACTACCTCTGATCTCACGCTCTCTCTCGCTCAGCTGCACACTCACATCAAATCAGAGGTTCATCTGAACGTCCAGAAGCTCAGTCTGAGACCATTCGAGCTGGAAATAACAGCCAGAGAGACACAGCCAGAGAGTGAGACAGACAGACAGACAGACAGACAGACCCTGTTGTTCCTCAGGTCTGCTCCATCCATCAGCAGCGGTGGTGTTCGGTCACGGCTCTGCGCTCTCTCAGGCCTCAGACAGAAACCAGACGAGACGCATCCATCTTCATTAGAGCCTCCAGCGCCGCTCAGCCTGATGGGTAATCTGACCTCTGATATCATCACGACCTCCATCTGCAGTGTGACACTCCGAAAACACACACACACACAGACACACACACACGTCAGTGTGTCCCTCTGCTCCGTGTTCTGTGTGGTGTTTGTGTTCTTCATGTTTCTCCTGTAGTCGTGACTCCGCCCCCATCCTCTTACTGCTCTGATACCTCACTGTACTCACCTGTTCTGTGTGAGATCTCGGATCGTGTGTGTGTGTGTGTGTGTGTGTGTGTGTGTGTGTGTGTGTGTGTGTGTGTGTGTGTGTATTATGCAGCGTCTCATCACCACACACACTGCATGGATTAAACTCCAGAGGACGAGTACAGAGGACACACACACACACACACCTCTGTTTAAAGGTCTTTTTCTCCTGAAATGAAATCATCCTCGTGCCTGGAGTGAGACGGTGAGATGGTGTGTGTTCTGTCCCCGTCAGCATGAGTCAACTGATAAAGTTTATAAAAGTGGAACTGAAGCTTTCTGGAGATTTCTCTAACAAGCACAGGAGAATCTGTGTGTGTGCGTGTGTGTGTGTGTGCGTGTGCGTGTGCGTGTGCGTGTGTGTGCGTGTGCGTGTGCGTGCGTGTGTGTGTGCGTGTGTGTGTGCGTGTGTGTGTGCGCGTGAAAAACCTCAGTGGCTCCGTGGTGGTGAAGACGGTGTAGCCGCTGTCCCCCTTTTTACATTTGAAATTAACCGCGGCTCCTCTCACACAGATCCGCGTCAGCGCGCTCGCGAGGTCGACCCTGTTCACCAACACCACCACGGCCCTGTTCCTCCGGGAGGCAGAGTAGATGTTCTCACACCCGATCCTCTCCCCCACCGCAAACAGAACGTCCTCCATCCGCACGCCGTCTTCAGGGACACACCAAAGACAAAGTCTCCACAGCATGGGGCCCCGCCCGCTCTCTCTCACTTTACACTTTATATTTTTTATAAACTATAACATTTATCGATTAAAGAAAAAATAAATAAATAAACAGTCTTCCAAAAACTCTATACCAAACAGACTTCTGCACGTCACTCACACCCAGTGCATGTGCAGAGAGAGGAGGGGCGGGAGAGAGAGAGAGAGACAGAGACTTTGACTTTTTACAATCCTTTATTTTACAAATTTTGTTTTATAAACAGCATAAGGATTGCGCCTATAAATAATTGGTAAAAAAAGATAGATAGATAGATAAATAAATAAATAAATAAGACATTTTAAGACATTATAGTTCCTTTTTTTAAAAAAAAAAAACATATATAGTTATTGTGCTTTTAAAAAAAAAATTTATTATTAAAATATGTGGCAAAGATGATTTCGTCATCTTCTACCGCGCACAAGGTCTCCTCACAGCACCATATAGTTTTAAACATATTTATGTCCTTCATGTTTTTGTAAAAATTAAAATCAATTAAAATTCTTGATTTAACAAGTCTGGAGAAGATCTTTTTGGGGTCGCAGTCTGTGCTTTGTGCCAGCTTATTCTTTCTGCTTATATAAATTGCCATCTTGGCTTGACCAATGGTAAAATTAATAAGCTGGCATTTGAACCTGTTTCTCCGGACGTATTTAAAACCAAGAATAAAAAACTGATGAGTAAAATCTACATTCAGTGGTAAAAAAATGTGTTTTAAAAGGTTAAACAAAGGTGACAACCTGGAGCAATGTATAAAAGCATGGAAAACAGTTTCTCTCTGTGAACAGAAGGGGCATTCCTGCGTGATTTCAGGATTTAAAATGGAGATAAAAGAGTTCACAGAGACAATTCCATGTAAAATCCTCCACTGGAGGTCAGCAGACTTTTTGGTTAATGGTGGTTTGTACAGTGCCCTCCACTCTGGTTTAAAATCATTATTAAAACCCAGTTCAGTGCGCCATGGGGTGTCTACCCTCCCGTTCAGTTTTTTCTTGTTTAAGACCTTTACACAAGCTTTGTATAAAACCTTACCAGACACTGTCTCAAAGTTCATGTCCTCCTCACCCTTGAGCTCCAGGAGGGGGCCGCCATGACCCTCTAGGTCCGGAGTTATCGTCAGCTGTGGAAAAGGTTCTTCTTCTGTAGGACTGGTCTCATTGCTTGCGTGTTCCATCAGCTGAACGCGTTCCTCCGACGTTAGGGCGGTTCTCCAGCGGTGTAGGAGCTGGTTGGCGACCCGTTGAGACCGAAGTCCCAACTGTGCTGCCAGGTTCTCTGCTCGAGACAGGTCTGGTCCGGTGATGTTCACCAGCTGCCGGAGTGTCACGATCCCTGCTTTTATCAGGGTCTTGGATAGTGCTGGGGTGGTTGGACTAGAAATGTCCAGCTGCCCTCCACAGACCAGGGGCTCCTCCAGCAGCCAGTGTAACGTTCTGCTTCCTTTGTTTTGTTTTTTAAAAAAGGTCCAGATTTTAAAAAGTCTTTGATAAAATACTGGTAATCCAGTAGTGTCCAGTGCTGTGGGGTCCATTAAAAACAGAGTTCTGTCCAGCCCAAGACCTCCCACCGTGCGTAGGAGTGTGTAGGCTACCGCTCTCCATCCTTCATCACTCGCTCCGGTGAGAAGTCTCTGGATGAACTGCAGACGGAAGGCTGCAGTTCTGCTGGCTAGCTGCACCAGGCCCTGTCCTCCTTCCTCTTTGGGCAGGTGAAGTAGACTTTGTGGTAGCCAGTGCAGTTTGTCCCAGAAGAAGTCTACCAGTAGGGCCTGTATGCTTGCTAGCAGGTTTGGTGGTGGGTCCATGCATGCCAGTTTGTGCCACAGGGACGATGCTGCTAGGTTGTTGATGACCAGCACTCGTCCTCTGTAGGACATTTTTGGGACCAGCCACTTCCATCTGCTTAGTCTGCCTTTTATGTTTTCAACAAGTCCATCCCAGTTTTTGTTTAAAAACTCAGCACTGCCCAGGTAGACACCCAAGTATTTAAAACCAGTCTTTTTCCACATTAAACCCCCTGGTAGTGTGGGCTGGTCGCCTCCCCATTCTCCTACTAAAATGGCTTCACTTTTAGTCCAGTTGATTTTAGCAGATGATAAAACCTTAAAATCTTCTAAAACACCAGTTAAAAGATTCACATCTGCCTGTGTGTTGACCATTACAGCTAGATCATCAGCATAAGCTGAAAGACAGGTTAAAATATTAAAATGAGGTATATTAAAACCAGAAAGCTGCTCTCTTAGTTTGCATAAAAGAGGTTCGATCGCTAAAGAATATAGCATGCCTGACAGAGAGCAGCCTTGTCTAATACCTCTGTGTACTTTAAAAGGGACACATAAACCACCATTAACCTTCAGTACACTCTCAATGTCACTGTACAGTGTCTTTATCATTGTTATGAAATCTGGGTTGAACCCGAAGCTTTCCAGCACCTTCCACAAGTATTTGTGTTCAACCCGGTCGAAAGCTTTTTCCTGGTCCAACAAAATGAGACCGGTCTTTAAGCCTAGCAGTCTAGAGACATCCAAAATATCACGGATTAAGTGTATGTTATCAAAGATAGACCTACCAGGCACGCAGTACGTCTGGTCGTGATGAATGACCTGCTCCAGTACCTTTGTCAGTCTTGAGGCTAATGCTTTTGAGAGTAGTTTGTAGTCAGTGCACAGCAGTGATACCGGGCGCCAGTTCCCCAGGTGCGTCAGGTCTCCCTTTTTTGGCAGTAAGGTCAGGACAGCCCTCCTGCAGCTCACCGGGAGCTTTCCTTCTTTCACGCTGTCCTGCAACACCTCTAGTACATCCTGTCCTATTACTGACCAAAACGCCTTGTAGAACTCTACAGGGAGACCGTCTATACCCGGCGCCCGCCCGTTCTTCAGGCCTTGGAGGGCCTTCTGAATCTCTGCCAGTGTCAGTTCTGCCGCCATGTCAGTGGCAGCTTCTTCTGACAGCTTGGGCAGGTTTTTCAAGAAGGTTTCCTCCATTGCATGTGCTTCTGACCACTCACTACTGTACAGCTTTGAGTAGAAGCCGTGTGTCTGCTTGCGAATCTCAGTGGGCTCTGATACGAGATCCCCTGACTCTGATCGCACAGCATGTATGATTCTTTTCTGTCCATTTTTTTGTTCCAGACCAAAAAAGAACTTAGAAGGAGCATCCATTTCTGTTGCGTGTTTGAAACGTGAGCGGACCAGCGCCCCCTGTGCTGCAGTGCCCAGTAGGTCGTTCATTAGGACTTTTTTGTTTTTCAGGTTTTCAATGTTTCCTCTATTTTCTTTGGTCTCTAAACACTGGAGTTCCATTATTTCGGTCTCTAGCGCTCTCATTGATCTAACAATGTCTTTTGTGACATTGAGTGTGTACTGTTGACAAAAAACTTTTATTTGTGCTTTAGCTAGATCCCACCATTGCTGTAGAGAGCTAAAATCTGCTTTTTGTGATTTAAGATTGGTCCATAAAAAAGTAAAAGACTCAATAAAATTGGCATCTTCTAAAAGTAGGGTGTTAAAATGCCAGTAGGCTCTTAGGCTTAAGGTTTTTCCTACTGACAGCGCACTGCACCATACTATGATCAGAGATGCCTACTGGGACGATAAAACATTTAGTAAAATAAGACAGTTGATGTTTAAAACCATAAAATCGATCAAGTCTTGCCAGTGAGAGTGTGTTCTCTATGGAGTGGGCCCAGGTGTACTGTCTTTGTTTCTTGTGTAAGTCTCTCCATATGTCACTTAAGTCCTGGGCCTCCATCATCTCCCACATGCGTTTACGGGAGGCCATGTGAGGTTCTCTATGGTTTCTGTCCAGGTTGTCGGTTGTGCAGTTAAAATCCCCACCCAGAATTAAAATGTCAGCAGAGTTACAGTCGTTAATTACGCTGTTTAGTTTGTCTAAAAACATCATCCTCTCTACTGCCTTGGTGGGAGTGTACACACAAATAAAAACAAAAACTTCATTTTCATAAAACGTTCTCACTTTTAAAAGCCTCCCATTTAAAAATTCTTCTACTGTATAAGAGTTTGGTATAAAATTGCGAGCAGCGAGCAGTGCGACTCCACCACTCAGTGGTGTATTGTGGCTCAGAATCGCGAGCCCATCCCACTCCTTCGACCAGTCCGCTGCGTTCTTGGAGTCGCTGTGTGTCTCTTGAAGTAGAGCCACATCAACATGATTCTGTTTTAAAAGTTCGTATAGTTTGGCTCTTTTTTCACATGTTCTTGCCCCATTAATATTTAAACTCGCAATATTTACTTCACTCATTAAAAAGTGTGTAGATAAAAAGACAGTCTTATATAAAAGAAAACATACCAGTGTCCAGCAAGGAGTAAAAATCCTTCTAGAATTCCTCTTCAGCGAGTTCCTTGTTTATTTTGGTAATCCATTTCTTTAGTCTGAAGATTTCAAGTTCAGCGAAAAGTTTTTGTTTCTTGTAATATTTGACGTCATGGACGAACTGCCTCTTGCTTGAGAAGTGGTCTTCTATTTTGATTTTTGAGCCCCTTTTTGTCTTCTCTAAAAAAACATGTATGGATTCCTCGCTGTAGACGACTGGCATTCTTTCTTCCTCTGCGGTGAGGAGCAGCACAGAGTCTGAGATGTACCCATCGCTGTCTGACTCCGGTTCGGGGTCTTTTTTGGGGAGTTTTTTTCCTCCTCCTTTCCGGTCTTTTTTCCTTTTTGGTGCCTTGAAGGAGGCCTCCTCTTCCATCTCTATGTCCGCCTCGTCCCCTTGTGACAGTGCGGCTGATGCTTCCATTTGACGGCTCCTCGCCCTTGTACCCATCGCTGAGAGCACAGGTAGCTCCAGCGCTGCACCCGAACCCTCTGTGACCTTATCAGCAGTGTTCGGCCTCTCCGGTGCCGGCTGGGTCACGTTGGGTTCCTCTCGGTCCGGTTTGGCCGAGCTCGTTGTTTCTGGTGTAACTCCAGTTGACTCTCGGACTGCAGGCTGGGCTTGGGGTTCGGTCTCTATAGGCTCTGGGTCAGCAGCATTGCCGGGTCCCTCAGCAGACGGCCGAGCTGTAGTCGCAGGGGGAGCAGCCTCGCCCGGCACGGTCGCGTCGTGACCCGCTCGCTCAGACGCACCACATTTAAAACATTTTATATCAGTGTCTGAGGAGGCGAATATACTGTAGTCAAAGTTTTCAACCCTGAATTTAAAAACAGCATTTAGCTCTTCTACGCCCTCTTTAAAGATCATAAAAACAACTCTCCTAAAAGACACCAGGTGTTTAATCAGTGGGGATTTACAGCCCAGGGGGATTTTCTTTATAGGGGAGACCAGTCTTCCATATCTGGACAGTTCTGCAGCGATGACACTATCAGGTATGAAGGGAGGGACGTTGGACAGAACTATTTTCTTGGCTGGGGAGCTCAGGGGAGAAACCCGGATGTGCTCGTTATTTACACTGATACCGTTCTGTACAAGTTTAGCCGCTTTATCTACACTATTAACAAACGTGACAACAGCGCTGTTCATGCGGGAAGCAGAGACGATGTTCTCATGTCCCACCACATCACCAACCGCTAACACACACTCCTCTAAACTCGCCGCGCGCGCACCACGCGCACACCACGTGACACCGCGCCGGCGAGTTAAACTTTCAAAACGCTGTGTGTTCGGAGCCGCCATGCTCCAGCAACACACGCGCACACACACTCACACACGCGCACGCACACACACACACACACACTCAGTCACGCGCACACGCACACACACACTCACACACTCAGTCACGCGCACACGCACACACACTCACAAAAAAGTTAAATTTAGCCAAAAGATGTAATAAATGGCGAAAAAAATAGCAAAAGAAAATTGGCCAAACGCCAATCGCTCTCACGCGCTCTACACGCCACACTCGCTTCCCTGCCGCACCGCGCATGCGCAGAGAGACAGAGAGAGAGAGAGAGAGACAGAGAGAGAGAGAGAGAGAGTTTTGAGGTTTTAAACTCCCTTTATTGTAACAAATTTATGTATTTTATATACAAAAATATACATAGTGTGTACATACACATATATATACACACACACACACACACACGTACACACACATGCATACACACACAATATGTTGACATATATACTCTTTTTAGAGAGAAAGAGAGATTTTTTTTTTTTTAAACTCACTACATATACACATGCACACCTACATACACACATACTATATATACACACTAGCACACACTTACACACAAACACGCTCACTTACACACACTGGGATACACACTCATACATATACACACACACAGACACACTCATACATGCACCCATACACAATATTTAGTTATTTTTTTAAGTCTTTTTTTTGTTTGTTTTGTTTCAGTCATTCAGTCTTTGTATTCTTTGGTTTTGTTCAGTTTCCGCCCATTTTCTCTTCCTCCTGAGTGTCAGTGGGTTTTTGATCTTTTTTCTTTTCTGCTGCTTTTGCTTTTTTTAGTAGCGTTTTTACTAAATGTCTCTTTTTTTATGTCCGATATGTGTATCTGATATACTGGAGGGTTCTGTGTTGGATGACTCCTCTCTCTTCCTCCTGGTTTTTTCTGTACTGCTTTTTTTTTGGGGGGGTGTCGGTGGTGGTATGCTGGCTTGTGGCTGCTGTACCACTTCTGGGCAGATTTTAGGGGCGGGGTCGGCGTTGGGGGCGGGGTCACTGTCTGTGGTGGGTACTGTACTCATACTGTATACAGTAGTGTCGGTGTTGTCGTCTGCTCCCGGCGCGGTGTGTGTCTCTGTGGTGGTGCCGTGTTCAGGGCTGACCTGTTCGAGCCGCGGCTGCGGTGTGTCGATGCGGTCCGCTGTGGGCTCCGCCTCCCCGCTGTGGGCTCCGCCTCCCCGCTCTTCTCCGGCTGGCTGTCCTCGCACCGCTGCTGCTGCATCTCGGCCATATCACCGCGCGAGCTCCCCGGCTGCACGGCCCCGTGCGGACAGCTCAGCCTCTTGTGTCCCACGTCCCCACACTCAAAGCACCTGAGCGGTTCCGTGGTGGCGAAGACGGTGTAGCCGCTGTCCCCCTCTTTACATTTAAAGTTAACGTTTAAAGTCTGATCTTCATTGTTTAAGATCATGAGCACTTGNTCTCAATGTCACTGTACAATGTCTTGATCATTGTTATGAAATCTGGGTTGAACCCGAAGCTTCCCAGCACCTTCCACAAGTATTTGTGTTCAACCCGGTCGAAAGCTTTTTCCTGGTCCAGCAAGATGAGACCGGTCTTTAAGCCTAGCAGTCTAGAGACATCCAAAATATCACGGATTAAATGTATGTTATCAAAGATAGACCTACCAGGCACGCAGTACGTCTGGTCGTGATGAATGACCTGCTCCAGTACCTTTCTCAGTCTTGAGGCTAATGCTTTTGAGAGTAGTTTGTAGTCAGTGCACAGCAGTGATACCAGGCGCCAGTTTCCCAGGTGCGTCAGGTCTCCCTTTTTTGGCAGTAAGGTCAGGACAGCCCTCCTGCAGCTCACCGGGAGCTTTCCTTCTTTCACGCTGTCCTGCAACACCTCTAGTACATCCTGTCCTATTACGGACCAAAACGCCTTGTAGAACTCTACAGGGAGACCGTCTATACCCGGCGCCCGCCCGTTCTTCAGGCCTTGGAGGGCCTTCTGAATCTCTGCCAGTGTCAGTTCTGCCGCCACGTCAGTGGCAGCTTCTTCTGACAGCTTGGGCAGGTTTTTCAAGAAGGTTTCCTCCATTTCATATGCTTCTGACCACTCACTACTGTACAGCTTTGAGTAGAAGCCGTGTGTCTGCTTGCGAATCTCAGTGGGTTCTGATACGAGATCCCCTGACTCTGATCGCACAGCATGTATGATTCTTTTCTGTCCATTTTTTTGTTCCAGACCAAAAAAGAACTTAGAAGGAGCATCCATTTCTGTTGCGTGTTTGAAACGTGAGCGGACCAGCGCCCCCTGTGCTGCAGTGCCCAGTAGGTCGTTCATTAGGGCTTTTTTGTTTTTCAGGGATTCAATGTTTCCTCTGTTTTCGGTGGTCTCTAAACACTGGAGTTCTGCTATTTCGGTCTCTAGCGCTCTCATTGATCTAACAATGTCTTTTGTGACATTGAGTGTGTACTGTTGACAAAAAACTTTTATTTGTGCTTTTTGTGATTTAAGATTGGTCCGTAAAAAAGTAAAAGACTCAATAAAATTGGCATCTTCTAAAAGTAGGGTGTTAAAATGCCAGTAGGCTCTTAGGCTTGAGGTTTTTCCTACTGACAGCGCACTGCACCATACTATGATCAGAGATGCCTACTGGGACGATAAAACATTTAGTAAAATAAGACAGTTGATGTTTAAAACCATAAAATCGATCGAGTCTTGCCAGTGAGAGTGTGTTCTCTATGGAGTGGGCCCAGGTGTACTGTCTTTGTTTCTTGTGTAAGTCTCTCCATATGTCACTTAAGTCCTGGGCCTCCATCATCTCCCACATGCGTTTACGGGAGGCCATGTGAGGTTCTCTATGGTTTCTGTCCAGGTTGTCGGTTGTGCAGTTAAAATCCCCACCCAGAATTAAAATGTCAGCAGAGTTACAGTCGTTAATTACGCTGTTTAGTTTGTCTAAACACATCATCCTCTCTACTGCCTTGGTGGGAGTGTACACACAAATCTGTCTTTCGGGACAAGCACGGACCAGATGTCCCATTGCACCACATTTAAAACATTTTATATCAGTGTCTGAGGAGGCGAATATGCTGTAATCAAAGTTTTCAACCCTGAATTTAAAAACAGCATTTAGCTCTTCTACACCCTCTTTAAAGATCATAAAAACAACTCTCCTAAAAGACACCAGGTGTTTAATCAGTGGGGATTTACAGCCCAGGGGGATTTTCTTTATAGGGGAGACCAGTCTTCCATATCTGGACAGTTCTGCAGCGATGACACTATCAGGTATGAAGGGAGGGACGTTGGACAGAACTATTTTCTTGGCTGGGGAGCTCAGGGGAGAAACCCGGATGTGCTCGTTATTTACACTGATACCGTTCTGTACAAGTTTAGCCGCTTTATCAATACTATTAACAAACGTGACAACAGCGCTGTTCATGCGGGAAGCAGAGACGATGTTCTCATGTCCCACCACATCACCAACCGCTAACACACACTCCTCTAAACTCGCCGCGCGCACACCACGCGCACACCACGTGACACCGCGCCGGCGAGTTAAACTTTCAAACCGCTGTGTGTTCTGAGCCGCCATGCTCCAGCAACACACGCGCACACACACTCACACACGCGCGCACACACACACACACACACACTCAGTCACGCGCACACGCACACACACACTCACACACTCAGTCACGCGCACACGCACACACACTCACAAAAAAGTTAAATTTAGCCAAAAGATGTAATAAATGGCGAAAAAAATAGCAAAAGAAAATTGGCCAAACGCCAATCGCTCTCACGCGCTCTACACGCCACACTCGCTTCCCTGCCGCACCGCGCATGCGCAGAGAGACAGAGAGAGAGAGAGAGAGAGAGAGTTTTGAGGTTTTAAACTCCCTTTATTGTAACAAATTTATGTATTTTATATACAAAAATATACATAGTGTGTACATACACATATATATACACACACACACACACACACGTACACACACATGCATACACACACAATATGTTGACATATATACTCTTTTTAGAGAAAAAGAGAGATTTTTTTTTTTTTTTAAACTCACTACATATACACATGCACACATACATACACACATACTATATATACACACTAGCACACACTTACACACAAACACGCTCACTTACATACACTGGGATACACACTCATACATATACACACACACAGACACACTCATACATGCACCCATACGCAATATTTAGATATAAATTTTTTAAGTCTTTTTTTTGTTTGTTTTGTTTCAGTCATTCAGTCTTTGTATTCTTTGGTTTTGTTCAGTTTTCTGCCCATTTTCTCTTCCTCCTGAGTGTCAGTGGGTTTTTGATCTTTTTTCTTTTCTGCTGCTTTTGCTTTTTTTAGTAGCGTTTTTACTAAATGTCTCTTTTTTATGTCCGATATGTGTATCTGATATACTGGAGGGTTCTGTGTTGGATGACTCCTCTCTCTTCCTCCTGGTTTTTTCTGTACTGCTTTTTTTTTGGGGGGGTGTCGGTGGTGGTATGCTGGCTTGTGGCTGCTGTACCACTTCTGGGCAGATTTTAGGGGCGGGGTCGGCGTTGGGGGCGGGGTCACTGTCTGTGGTGGGTACTGTACTCATACTGTATACAGTAGTGTCGGTGTTGTCATCTGCTCCCGGCGCGGTGTGTGTCTCTGTGGTGGTGCCGTGTTCAGGGCTGACCTGTTCGAGCCGCGGCTGCGGTGTGTCGATGCGGTCCGCTGTGGGCTCCGCCTCCCCGCTGTGGGCTCCGCCTCCCCGCTCTTCTCCGGCTGGCTGTCCTCGCACCGCTGCTGCTGCATCTCGGCCATATCACCGCGCGAGCTCCCCGGCTGCACGGCCCCGTGCGGACAGCTCAGCCTCTTGTGTCCCACGTCCCCACACTCAAAGCACCTGAGCGGTTCCGTGGTGGCGAAGACGGTGTAGCCGCTGTCCCCCTCTTTACATTTAAAGTTAACGTTTAAAGTCTGATCTTCATTGTTTAAGATCATGAGCACTTGTCTGCGGAAAGACAGGATGTGCCGCATGTTGGAGCTCTCACACCCGAGCGGGATCGCTCTCATGGGGCCGACCAACTTCCCGAAACGGGCAGCTCCTTCATTATCGCCTCGTCCTTTATGAACGGAGGCGCGTTAGATATGAGCACGCGCTCGCGGGGGCAGACAGAGGGGGGACTTTAACCGCGCGCGGCTCCTCTCACACAGATCCCGCTCCGCGTCAGCGCGCTCGCGAGGTCGACCCTGTTCACCAACACCACCACGGCCTTGTTCATCCGGGAGGCAGAGTAGATGTTCTCACACCCGATCCTCTCCCCCACCGCAAACAGAACGTCCTCGATCGGTACACCGTCCTCGGGGACACACCTGACGCCATGCCGGAGAGACAAAGTCTCTACATCGGCCTCAGAGGCCATGGTGCCCCGCTCGCTCGCTCTCTCTCTCACTGTAAACTTTATATTTTTAAGGTGAAAACCATTCACTGACTACATAGATATAGCTAAATAGATAGATAAAGTAAATAAATAAATAAATAAATAAACAGTCTTCCGAAAAATTTGGCAGGACGCCAAACAGTCTTTCACGCGCTCCCTCACACCCAGCGCATGCGCAGAGAGACAGAGAGAGAGAGAGAGAGAGAGAGAGAGAGAAAAGGGAGAGAGAGAGAGACACATGCCTCTGTGTAGCACGCGCTCTCAGGTTAAGTATAAAGTTTACACAAAAAACACAAACTCTCTCCCATAAGTCCTCGTTAAAGGCCTGGGAGGATACAAGTTTTATTTTTGGGTAGCAGGGCCCCGCCCGGTCTCGCGCAGTAGGCGGAGCTCTGCTTATTTTGTTTTCAGATTGTAATGAATAAAATGCGTCTATCTCCAGACGGAGAGGTCTTCCCATGTGTATCATAAGCTCTCTCCCAAACTCCTATGTCACTGCGCTGCTCTAAAGCCCCGCGCAGAAGCGTCTTGAACTACTTGTTTAAGGGCACTACATAAAGTGTTCTCCCTCCCTCTGTAGTGCACTGCAGGACGATTTGAAACACAGCCAATCAGACTAAGTAGCTAGTGCCGGATGGTTGGGAATCATCTCTCCAGTGTGCGGTGTGGCCGGCGTCGCCGTGTGATGTTTGTAGAAGTTGGAGGCGTGGTCATAGCGGTCCTCAGCAGCGCCAGGGCAATGCTCCACCAACCACGAGCTGAAATCCTGCTGAAATAAACAACTTTAAAATAAAGGAATAACACACAACTGGCCATGCAGCTATGTAAAAATTATATTTATAACCAAAGTAAATGTTTTAATGTTTGATCAAAAGTGTGTTAATTGCAACACTTCACATGTATCTTCATTAGCGTCTGAGGGACATATCCCTCCTCTGCAGTGAGCGTCCTCTCGCTCCAGCTGTCCGTCAGGGAGAGAAAGAGTGAGCGCTCATCATTTTCTCTGTGAAGGTCGAATGAATCCTGGTGAGAAGCCTGCTGTCAGAGGAATAGTGACGGTTTCTTCATCCGTCTCTGATGTTTTAATCATTCAGCACCTTCGTCGTCTCACCGCTGACTTCCCCCAGATCAATGCGCCCTTTTAAGTGCACTCAGAGCAAAGGGTCGATCGATGGCTCTCTGTCATCACCGGTGATGATGAAACGGAGCGCTCACTCTTCTCCCTAATTCCAGACAGTGTCATGTCTTTTTTTTCTTTCCTTTTGAAACTAGTTGATTTGGATGCAGAGTGATTTTTTTCCAGTCAGAAACGTCCTCGTGTCAAATTGATGTGTGACATTTACTGGCTTGTTGAAACTCGAGTGCTCTCTGGCCGTGGTGTGAGAGCTAATGAAGAGCTCGCCGTGCACATGAATGAATCAGGAGGAGAAAGAACTCAAAGTGTCTTGCTCTCAACCTTCACAGTCTGCAGCGCTGCCCATAATCACATTAAAAAGCTCAGTCACTGATTCACTCATTCACTCAGTCACTGATTCCCTGATTCCCTGATTCATTGATTCATTGATTCACTCAGTCTCTGATTCACTGATTCATTGATTCACTCAGTCTTTGATTAATTGATTCACTCAGTCACTGATTCACTGATTCACTCATCACTGATTCACTCAGTCACTGAATCACTGATTAACTCAGTCACTGATTTACTGATTCATTGATTCACTCAGTCGCTGATTCACTCAGTCACTGATTAACTCAGTCACTGATTCACTGATTCACAGATTAATTGATTCACTCATCACTGATTCACTTATTCGTTAATTCACTCAGTCGCTGATTCACTCAGTCACTGATTCACTCAGTCACTGATTTACTGATTCATTGATTCACTCAGTCACTGATTCTTGGATGTGTGTGTTTGTGTGTGTGTGTGTGTGATACTCTCCTCTAAAAGTGTATTATTGATTCTCACCTCTGTATTTCCACATTACAGCGCTATGGCTGATTATACAGTAACGGACAAACACAAAGAGTCGCACTGCATTTATATGCAAATACAACGTATGATGGACACCCAGACTAATGGTGTGTGTGTGTGTGTGTGTGTTAATTTTTGAGTGGATCTGATGTTATATTGGAGACAATTTTATTTATTTCCTGAGTGAAGGTGGATGAATAATGATTCATTCTGAACACTGAGCATTCTCTTCTACTGCTGCTGACAACCAATTAAACATCTAATCTGCTCCAGTCTAATCTAACCTCATCTACTCTGCTCCAGTCTAATCTAATCTCATCTACTCTGCTCCAGTCTAATCTAACCTCATCTACTCTGCTCCAGTCTAATCTAATCTCATCTACTCTGCTCCAGTCTAATCTAATCTCATCTACTCTGCTCCAGTCTAATCTAATCTCATCTACTCTGCTCCAGTCTAATCTACTCTGCTCCAATCTAACCTAATTTCATCTACTCTGCTCCAGTCTAATCTAATCTCATCTACTTTGCTCCAGTCTAATCTAATCTCATCTACTCTGCTCCAGTCTAATCTACTCTGCTCCAATCTAACCTAATCTCATCTACTCTGCTCCAGTCTAATCTAATCTCATCTACTCTGCTCCAGTCTAATCTACTCTCATCTACTCTGCTCCAGTCTAATCTAATCTCATCTACTCTGCTCCAGTCTAATCTAATCTAATATCATATACTCTGCTCCAGTCTAATCTAATCTAATCTCATCTAATCTGCTCCAGTCTAATCTAACATAATATCATCTACTCTGCTCCAGTCTAATCTAATCTAATCTAATCTCATCTACTCTGCTCCCATATAATCTAATCTCATCTACTCTGCTCCCATATAATCTAATCTCATCTACTCTGCCCCCATCTAATCTAATCTCATCTAATCTGCTCCAGTCTAATCTAACATAATATCATCTACTCTGCTCCAGTCTAATCTAATCTAATCTCATATACTCTGCTCCAGTCTAATCTAATCTAATCTCATCTACTCTGCTCCAGTCTAATCTAATCTCATCTCATCTACTCTGCTCCAGTCTAATCTAATCTATCTTCTTTGCACCAGTCTAATCTAATCTCATCTACTCTGCTCCAATCTAACCTAATCTCATCTACTCTGCTCCAGTCTAATTTAATTAATCTCATCTTCTCTGCTCCCATCTAATCTAATCTCATCTACTCTGCTCCCATCTAATCTAATCTCATCTACTCTGCTCCCATCTAATCTAATCTCATCTACTCTGCTCCCATATAATCTAATCTCATCTACTCTGCTCCCATATAATCTAATCTCATATACTCTGCTCCAGTCTAATCTAATCTAATCTCATCTAATCTGCTCCAGTCTAATCTAACATAATATCATCTACTCTGCTCCAGTCTAATCTAATCTAATCTCATCTACTCTGCTCCCATATAATCTAATCTCATATACTCTGCTCCAGTCTAATCTAATCTAATCTCATATACTCTGCTCCAGTCTAATCTAATCTAATCTCATCTACTGTGCTCCAGTCTAATCTAATATAATATCATCTACTCTGCTCCAGTCTAATCTAATATAATATCATCTACTCTGCTCCAGTCTAATCTAATCTACTCTGCTCCAGTCTAATCTAATCTAATCTCATCTACTCTGCTCCAGTCTAATCTAATCTCATCTACTCTGCTCCAGTCTAATCTAATCTCATCTACTCTGCTCCAGGCTAATCTACTCTGCTCCAATCTAATCTAATCTATCTTCTCTGCTCCAGTCTAATCTAATCTCATCTCTCTGCTCCCATCTAATCTAATTTAATCTCATCTACTCTGCTCCAGTCTAATATAATCTAATCTCATCTACTCTGCTCCAGTCTAATATAATCTAATTTCATCTACTCTGCTCCCATCTAATCTAATTTAATCTCATCTACTCTGCTCCAGTCTAATCTAATTTAATCTCATCTACTCTGCTCCAGTCTAATCTAATCTAATCTCATATACTCTGCTCCAGTCTAATCTAATCTATTTTCGTTGCAGCAGTCTAATCTAATCTCATCTACTCTGCTCCAATCTAACCTAATCTCATCTACTCTGCTCCAGTCTAATTTAATTTAATCTCATCTTCTCTGCTCCCATCTAATCTAATCTCATCTACTCTGCTCCCATCTAATCTAATCTCATCTACTCTGCTCCCATCTAATCTAATCTCATCTACTCTGCTCCCATATAATCTAATCTCATCTACTCTGCCCCCATCTAATCTAATCTCATCTACTCTGCTCCCATATAATCTAATCTCATCTACTCTGCTACAGTCTAATCTAATCTAATCTCATATACTCTGCTCCAGTCTAATCTAATCTAATCTCATCTAATCTGCTCCAGTCTAATCTAACATAATATCATCTACTCTGCTCCAGTCTAATCTAATCTAATCTAATCTCATCTACTCTGCTCCCATATAATCTAATCTCATCTACTCTGCTCCCATATAATCTAATCTCATCTACTCTGCCCCCATCTAATCTAATCTCATCTAATCTGCTCCAGTCTAATCTAACATAATATCATCTACTCTGCTCCAGTCTAATCTAATCTAATCTCATATACTCTGCTCCAGTCTAATCTAATCTAATCTCATCTACTCTGCTCCAGTCTAATCTAATCTCATCTCATCTACTCTGCTCCAGTCTAATCTAATCTATCTTCTTTGCACCAGTCTAATCTAATCTCATCTACTCTGCTCCAATCTAACCTAATCTCATCTACTCTGCTCCAGTCTAATTTAATTTAATCTCATCTACTCTGCTCCAGTCTAATTTAATTTAATCTCATCTACTCTGCTCCCATCTAATCTAATCTCATCTACTCTGCTCCCATCTAATCTAATCTCATCTACTCTGCCCCCATCTAATCTAATCTCATCTACTCTGCTCCCATATAATCTAATCTCATATATTCTGCTCCAGTCTAATCTAATCTAATCTCATCTAATCTGCTCCAGTCTAATCTAATATAATATCATCTACTCTGCTCCAGTCTAATCTAATATAATATCATCTACTCTGCTCCAGTCTAATCTAATCTAATCTCATCTACTCTGCTCCAGTCTAATCTAATCTAATCTAATCTACTCTGCTCCAGTCTAATCTAATCTAATCTCATCTACTCTGCTCCAGTCTAATTTAATCTCATCTACTCTGCTCCCATATAATCTAATCTCATCTACTCTGCTCCAGTCTAATCTAATCTAATCTCATCTACTCTGCTCCAGTCTAATCTAATCTAATCTCATATACTCTGCTCCAGTCTAATCTAATCTCATCTACTCTGCTCCAGTCTAATCTAATCTATCTTCTTTGCACCAGTCTAATCTAATCTCATCTACTCTGCTCCAATCTAACCTAATCTCATCTACTCTGCTCCAGTCTAATTTAATTTAATCTCATCTACTCTGCTCCCATCTAATCTAATCTCATCTACTCTGCTCCCATCTAATCTAAACTCATCTACTCTGCCCCCATCTAATCTAATCTCATCTACTCTGCTCCCATATAATCTAATCTCATCTACTCTGCTCCAGTCTAATCTAATCTAATCTCATATACTCTGCTCCAGTCTAATCTAATCTAATATCATCTAATCTGCTCCAGTCTAATCTAATCTAATCTCATCTACTCTGCTCCCATATAATCTAATCTCATCTACTCTGCTCCCATCTAATCTAATCTCATCTACTCTGCCCCCATCTAATCTAATCTCATCTACTCTGCTCCCATATAATCTAATCTCATCTACTCTGCTCCAGTCTAATCTAATCTCATATACTCTGCTCCAGTCTAATCTAATCTAATCTCATCTACTCTGCTCCAGTCTAATCTAATCTCATCTACTCTGCTCCAGTCTAATCTAATCTAATCTCATCTAATCTGCTCCAGTCTAATCTAATATAATATCATCTACTCTGCTCCAGTCTAATCTAATATAATATCATCTACTCTGCTCCAGTCTAATCTAATCTAATCTCATCTACTCTGCTCCAGTCTAATCTAATCTCATCTACTCTGCTCCAGTCTAATCTACTCTAATCTACTCTGCTCCAGTCTAATCTAATCTAATCTAATCTAATCTAATCTAATCGAAACTAACCTAAACTAATCAAATCAAATCTACTCCAGCCAAATCTAATTTAATCCCTTGGTACCACTGATGTATTTAGTTTTTCCCTTTTAGATTCTCATTGTGTAGTGGCACGGTGGAAGCAGCTGTGTCCCAGAACTCTACTAATCCGGGGTTTGTTTTGGATCATTAAACTTTTTCACAGCAGTGGTGTGTGTGTGTGTGTGTGTGTGTGTGTGTGTGTGTGTGTGTGTGTGTGCAGCAGATGTTGTTTTTCCCTTTAGGATGAAAAGTGACACACAGCTGCTTTTTCTGTCTGCTATTGATTTCCACCAGAGATCTGAGCTCCACACACTCCTGCCTTACAGAGCAAACACACACACACACACACACACACACACACACAGATGTTTCTGTGTCAAGTCTTAAGTTCCAGGCCTTATCCATTTGTGTGTGTGTGTGTGTGTGTGTGTGTGTGTGTGTGTGTGTTCACCTGTTATTTTCTGCTTCTACAATCTGTTCACACCATCATCAGTTTGCTGTGCGTGAATCCCAAACCCTGAACAACCCTGATAACTACCCCCACCCCTTTCACTTTACCCGTGTTATAGTTATGATGTGACAGTGGCCTGGTTATCATAGACAACATTTGTATCCACAGAAATCAATATCAGTTCCTGTTCATCACCCTGAGCACTCCATCGCCCCCTGCTGGGAACCTGGGTCAGGGTTCAGGGTGAGAGGAATAGAGGCAAATACAGGACGAAGTGGACAGAAACCCTGTTCCAGAGCTGGCTTTTTGCCAGACTTTTCTCGCTATCACACCTTCAGAGACATGTGACACAAGACATCTTTTGGAACTGCTGCTCATGCGTGGTTCGAAGGCAGAGTAACATACCCTAATAAAAGCACTATCCACCCTCTTCCACCTGCATGACTCCACGGTCCCAGATGATTGGCTAGTGAAACTATAATTGACATTAAATAGCAGGTATGCCACCCCTTCCCTCCCCCGAGAGCACAGCCAATCTGCTTCCTAGACTGCCATGTGCCGATGCCTGTAGCCTCGCCCATCTCTAAACTTCTGATCTCCTGGTGACGTACTGTAACAAACACCTTTCTGCTGCACAACCCAGGATCCCACGGTCAGCATTATTAACACTGATCTCTGTCATGAAGCAACTTCATAGAAAGTGAGATAAAATCATTGATATACATTTATTCCTAATGAGCCACACAGAGGCTAAAGTGTCAAGAAAAAACTCCTGAGATGACATGAGGAGCAAAGCGTGAGAGGAACCAGACTCAAAAGTGAACCCATCCTCATCTGGGTCACATCAGATAATCAGAAAATAAATTACTATACTTCTGTGACTGTATACTGCTATATAAAGCAGAGGAAAACATCAGAATCCAGACGCGCACAGCTGAAAGAGACATGCACCATCTGTAATTACACATTATGGGGGACAGTGTAATGAGTGTTTAGAGAAGATGGTGTTGAGAGGACAGTGTAAGAGAAACGGTGGAAAAGGATGATGTAGAAATAGTGTAGAGGACAGACACCAAGGGAGCACTGAAGGGGATGTTGAAATGGACAGTGGAGGCGAGGGGGGGGGGACGGAGGACAGTGGAGGGGAGGGATGGTGGAGGGAACGGGGAAGGGGACAAGGGAGGGTGGGCTGTGGAGGGGACCTTGAAGGGGACAGTGGACGGGGCGGCGGTGGAGGGGACGGTGAACTCATTAGAAGTCTTTCCAGAGGAAATTTCTCTTTAGCCGTCACTTTAGCGTTTCCTCTCGCTTGTCACAGCAAGCTGAAGCTCCATTGATTTGGAGGAAATTGATCCAGGATGAGCGAATTGTCCCGGGAGGGAGACGAGCAATTCAGTCAGAAGACAATCAGAGGGACGAGACTTAACAACCCCCCGATGTGTTCAGGTCAAAACGACCCTCTGAGGATTTTTACTGGAAGTGGAGCAATCTGTTGAGAGGCTCGGATTTAAAGAAACTGTTCTGAGAGTCTGAGGAGATGGAGTGATGCTAAAATCTGCTTAGTGTGTGTGTGTGTGTGCCTTTATTTCTGCCTAGAGCCTTGAGGCTAACGTGGCTCACACCTGATGGAAGCGTAGATCAGATCTTTATTGCATCTATCAGACTGGAATACAGGACGTTCCTCCTGAAGCCCACATGTTAGCATTAGCTAGCTTTAATTTCCAGGCGAGTTAGTGATTAAATGCTTCAGGTAGGGGGCGTGGCTTCCAGACATGGAACTGGAATTGAATTTATTTACAGATTTCACTTTGAATTGATGTATTCTATTTAATTTTATTTTATAAACGTTGTCTGTAAGAAAAATGATGTGTGATTATTGGGACATGCGGTTTGATGCTAACCGAAGCCCACAGGCATCCTCTCTGTGTTGGCTACACCAGACACGTCTCTGCTGATGGACTACATTTGGGATAAAGGGACTGGATGGACGGCTCAGGTTTTGGCAGAACTTCTCCTTTAATCTCTCTAATGGCTGTGTTTCCTTCAGGATTGTTTTTATTGATCAGCGCTGAGATGAAGAGAAGATAAATTGGGGAATTTAAAAATGAATGTTGGAGACGTATCGGTGTAAAACC
>QNUK01001171.1:0-47500 GCA_013621035.1 Clarias magur | reverse complement strand
GCTGCAGCAGAGTCGCGTCCCGGAGGAACAACACCGTACTGCTGATTAATAAACGTCACAACTGCAGCGATCACAACACAAACACAAACCGCTCGGGAATTAGCCTGTGGAGCAGCGGCAGAATAAACACCAGAGCAAACAAACAGCACCAGAGCAAACAAACAGCACCAGAGCAAACAAACACCAGCAGAGCAAACACCAGCGGATACAAACACCAGCAGAGCAAACACCAGCAGATTCAAACACCAGAGCAAACCAACAACAGAGCAAACAAACACCACCAGAGCAAACAAACACCAGCAGAGCAAACACCAGCGGATACAAACACCAGAGCAAACAAACAACAGAGCAAACAAACACCACCAGAGCAAACAAACACCAGCAGAGCAAACAAACACCAGAGCAAATGAACACCAGAGCAAACAAACACCAGCAGAGCAAACAAACACCAGCAGAACAAACAAACACCAGCAGAACAAACAAACAACAGCAAAACAAACAAACAACAGCAGAGCAAACAAGCACCAGCAGAGCAAACACCAGCGGATACAAACACCAGCAGAACAAACACCAGCGGATTCAAACACCAGAGCAAACAAACACCAGCGGATACAAGGACCAGCAGAGCAAACAAACACCAGCAGAGCAAACACCAGTGGATACAAACACCAGAGCAAACAAACACCACCAGAGCAAACAAACACCAAAGCAAACAAACACCACCAGATCAAACAAACACCAGTGGATACAAAGACCAGCGGATACAAACACCACCAGAGCAAACAAACACCAAAGCAAACAAACACCACCAGATCAAACAAACACCAGTGGATACAAAGACCAGCGGATACAAACACCACCAGAGCAAACAAACACCAATAGAACAAACAAACACCAGCGGATACAAACACTAGAGCAAACAAACAACAGAGCAAACAAACACCACCAGAGCAAACAAACACCAGTAGAACAAACAAACACTGGCGGATACAAACACTAGAGCAAACAAACATCACCAGAGCAAACAAACACCAGCGGATACAAAGACCAGCAGATACAAACACCAGCAGAGCAAACAAACAACAGAGCAAACAAACACCAGCGGATACAAACACTAGAGCAAACAAACAACAGAGCAAACAAACACCACCAGAGCAAACAAACACCAGTAGAACAAACAAACACTGGCGGATACAAAGACCAGCAGATACAAACACCAGCAGAGCAAACAAACAACAGAGCAAACAAACACCAGCGGATACAAACACTAGAGCAAACAGAAGACAAAGAATAAGCAGCATAAAACCAGCCTGAGCATAAGCTCAAATCAACATCCTCTTTACATACAGGACTGAGTAAACAGGGTGTGGTCAAGGAATTTTTGTTCTGAATGTGTGATCTACGTGGTGGTGGTGGTCTAAGTGGGTATAATCTCTGTGTTAAACTAAAAAAATCACAATTTTATAGAATCAGTTCAGACTGAAACCATTAAAATATTCAGTTTAAATCAATTCAGTGAAATATTTTTTTTTAATTATAGAGGGGTGTGTCATGTGAATATCATGAGTAAATGAAGGCATGGTGGGCGGGTCTTATTTTAACACAGCCTCATCTCCTTTTATAAAGCTGCACTTTGCTAATGAGCTCTGTTTACTTAAAAACACAAGCATGCTGTTAGCATATATGGCTAATGATCTGAAAAGATCAAAGTTAAATTTATGAGCAGCTCTATTATTATGTAAAACAAGCATTAGTAATGTTGTTAATGTTGATCATCTTATTTAAGGTAATTTATTCATTTTAAAGTTGGGAGCTCTGAAATAAAGTCCATTTTAATTTTCCTCTTCACTTCTAATGAATTCACAAACATTAGCCTTTAGCTGGCTAGCTAGCAAGCTTGCAGGAGAAGGTGTGAGGTGTGTAGGTTCTGCGAGGTTTTGTTGTTTGTTCTACTCGACAAACCGCATACACCGAACTTCAGCTCTGTACCAGTGTGTTAATTACCCACAAAGCTTCTGGCCAACCGCGCTCACAGCATTCAGGCAGGCTGTATAAGTCATAAATTAGCCGCTAGCGTTAAACAATATTGGTTGTGTGTGACAGAGAGAGAGATGAGGAGAGGCGAGACAGTAATTCCCCCCACTGAATTAATTTTAATTTGTTACAGACCGTAATAAGCAGAAGGAGCCCATTGTGCTCGCTCTCGTATTATTTTATGATCTATAGGCCGGCGCTCTGCCCACAGTCTGCAGGAGGAAATGATCTCAGGACTATTTTTGGCTCACGTACAGTTTCACTAATTAATCTACACAGAAGCTCTCATAGAGGCATGGAGAATACGGAGAAATACTGGGACTAGACGAGTCGGAACATCTGAGCATCGCCAAAGACCGAAAAATCAAATCCTAAGTGATGACGGTTTACACAAGAACCATGAGGAACAGTCTGGAACTATGAGGAGCAGCTAGGAACCGTACTAACCAGAGAGGAACCACAAGGACTCATGTTTAGCAGTGCTGTGATGACATGGGGTCAGGGGTAGCTCAGTGGTTAAGGCACTGGACTACAGTTCAGAGCGTCCCAGGTTCAAACCATTTTGACCACCAAATTGCCAGTGTTGGCCCTTGAGCGAGGCCCTTAACCCTCAAGTTGCTCTGGATAAGGGTGTCGACCACATGCTGTAGTGTAAGTGAATACAGGAGTACGCAGGCAGGGTCAGTAGGCATCAGTGGGCTGAGCACATGGGCAACAAGGATGAACACTTAAATCATGGAACATCTACCATATTGTGTATATACCACACTGTTAGATGTTCCACTAAACACTGATCAGGAGCTGAACTGGAATGTAATGTGATGATCCAACAAGCAGGAACCATTTAGAGCCACCAGGGCCAGTTGTAGGTGTGTGTGTGTGCTCACCATGGACTCGCACACACACACACACACACACACACACACACAGATTTATTTACAGCGCGATGGACAGAGAGGGTATGAGTTTCAGTCTCACTCTGATTTCCGTGTCTCTGATCTCAGTGTTCAGTCAACACCATTAAAATGCAGGTCCTGAACCTTGTGTGTGTGTGTGTGTGTGTGTGTGTGTGTGTGTGTGTGTGTGTGTGTGTGTGTGTGTCTCCAGGTATGTAAGTTTGTCTTTTCGTTGTGTGTGTGTGTGTGTGTGTGTGTGTGTGTGTGTGTGTGGATTTTCATTAGTAGAAACTCATTGTGCCCATGATGATGGATCTGGCACTGCTCAACACACACACACACACACACACACACACACACACACACAGGAGAATGACTGAGTTTCAGGCTGATCTCTAACTGTGCTGAAATTAATTTTACACTGATATAAAAAATACACAACCTTTATTCACATCTGTAGAACCACAAATTACAATTTTCTGCCAAACCAAGCATAAATCATGCACACCCTCATTGTGTGTGTGTGTGTGTGTGTGTGTGTGTGTGTGTGTGTGTGTTGCTGATGTTGGGCTAATGCCAAAATCTATTTTAGCTAAAAGCATGAATCACTAAGTGCTGCTTGTATTGCATTTCTAGTTCACATATTTATCACACGCACACACGCGCGCGCACACACACACACACACACACACACACACACACACACAGCAGCTGTGACAACACAAGCTGTTTGTTTGAATATCAACACACCACATTGCTGGACATTAGTGGGCAGATGGCATCTGTTGCATGATGGTTCCTATAAAACTCACACACACACACACACACACACACACACACACACACACACACACACACACACACAATATCCATTCCAATTGGCGAAATACACTACACAGGGTGTTCAGCCATGTTAAGTGTGATTCCAAATCGCAGGGAGCAAAATGTTTAGTTCAAAGTGAACGAGTGACCATCAGGTCTTCACTTCACCGGAAAAGAGAATGAAAACATTCCCATCAGTCACTGCGTCTCGCTGGAGCATGAAAAAGGATTTATATATTTATTATCATTATTTTCGAGGACAGCATCATATTAAAAGCAAATTTTATTAAAAGTTAAATTTTAGTTTAATTTAACCAAGAAATCCTTAGTGTTATATAGGCGAGTAATCTTTAAGAAAAAAGTAAATGACTCTCCATACATCTGTACTCTATTATTATTATTATTATTATTATTATTATTATTAATCAATAATTTATTTACAAGGTATACATGTTTCAATAGTATGTTTATAATGGTATCAGTTTATGTTTCAATAAATATTCAGTATTTAATGTTCATAGTGTGAAATTTCCAGCAGCGACAGGTATCCGAGGTGCTTATGTTTCCATGGTAACGCACGGAGGAAGTGACAGCAGTGCTGGTGACTTCACAGGGTGTTCCGAATGTTTGTCGAGGGAAGTTCCTCACCGACATTCACTACAGACTGCAGCTAATGTGTGTGTGTGTGTGTGTGTGTTTTATACAAATCATCATGCGACAGATGCCATCTCCCCACTGCGCTATATACATACAGTGCATGTAGCATTTTAATGAATCATGTTCACCTTAACAGCAGGTTCTCGGGTCTCGTCTCCTCTTCACTGTAACGGCAGGTTCTCGGGTCTCGTCTCCTCTTCACTGTAACGGCAGGTTCTCGGGTCTCGTCTCCTCTTCACTGTAACAGCAGGTTCTCGGGTCTCGTCTCCTCTTCACTGTAACAGCAGGTTCTCGGGTCTCGTCTCCTCTTCACTGTAACGGCAGGATCTCGGGTCTCGTCTCCTCTTCACTGTAACAGCAGGTTCTCGGGTCTCGTCTCCTCTTCACTGTAACGGCAGGTTCTCGGGTCTCGTCTCCTCTTCACTGTAACGGCAGGTTCTCGGGTCTCGTCTCCTCTTCACTGTAACGGCAGGTTCTCGGGTCTCGTCTCCTCTTCACTGTAACGGCAGGTTCTCGGGTCTCGTCTCCTCTTCACTGTAACGGCAGGTTCTCGGGTCGTCTCCTCTTCACTGTAACGGCAGGTTCTCGGGTCTCGTCTCCTCTTCACTGTAACAGCAGGTTCTCGGGTCTCGTCTCCTCTTCACTGTAACGGCAGGTTCTCGTCTCGGTCTCGTCTCTCTCACTTCACGAACGGCAGGATCTCGGGTCTCGTCTCCTCTTCACTGTAACGGCAGGTTCTCGGGTCTTGTCTCCTCTTCACTGTAACGGCAGGTTCTCG
The DNA here is from genome assembly GCA_013621035.1 of Clarias magur. Lineage (NCBI taxonomy): Eukaryota > Metazoa > Chordata > Actinopteri > Siluriformes > Clariidae > Clarias > Clarias magur. The sequence continues at coordinate 42,313 of QNUK01001171.1, read as the reverse complement.
GGTCTCGTCTCCTCTTCACTGTAACGGCAGGTTCTCGGGTCTTGTCTCCTCTTCACTGTAACGGCAGGTTCTCGGGTCTCGTCTCCTCTTCACTGTAACAGCAGGTTCTCGGGTCTCGTCTCCTCTTCACTGTAACGGCAGGATCTCGGGTCTCGTCTCCTCTTCACTGTAACGGCAGGTTCTCGGGTCTCGTCTCCTCTTCACTGTAACAGCAGGTTCTCGGGTCTCGTCTCCTCTTCACTGTAACAGCAGGTTCTCGGGTCTCGTCTCCTCTTCACTGTAACGGCAGGTTCTCGGGTCTCGTCTCCTCTTCACTGTAACGGCAGGTTCTCGGGTCTCGTCTCCTCTTCACTGTAACGGCAGGTTCTCGGGTCTCGTCTCCTCTTCACTGTAACGGCAGGTTCTCGGGTCTCGTCTCCTCTTCACTGTAACAGCAGGTTCTCGGGTCTCGTCTCCTCTTCACTGTAACGGCAGGTTCTCGGGTCTCGTCTCCTCTTCACTGTAACGGCAGGTTCTCGGGTCTCGTCTCCTCTTCACTGTAACAGCAGGTTCTCGGGTCTCGTCTCCTCTTCACTGTAACGGGTGTTCAGTTTAGCTTAGTCATGTCAGTCACCCCGTGACCAGTTCAGACACCTGTCCTATTTAAACACACATGCAGGGGACAATCTAATCTCCTTGAACGTATAAAATTTATTCTGCCAAGTACTGAACCCTAGGGGGGGCAAATACTTTCTAAGCCAGCAAAGATGTTGTTGATTTACAGAACGACACACACGAGTGTCACAGTGAGATTCAGTTCCAGACTATAAAGCTGCACAATGTGGAAACGTTCAGGGGTGTGAATATTTATGCAGCCTGAGTAGTATGTGTTCATTAGTAGTGAAAAGTTTCTTTTCATTCCTCCTCAGTCAGAACAAAGACACTCTGTGTTTCGTTTCTCCAGCGTTCGACGGTCGCCATGGCAACACATCATCCTCTATATAAAGCTGCACTTACACAGGAAGTGTACAAGACATCTTCTCCGTACACTCTCCTCATGTTCTCCCCATGTTCTCCTCATGTTCTCCTCATGTTCCTCACATATGTAACACTGTGATGTTATTTGAAGAGCCGTAAGTATGTGTGTGTGTTTGTGTGTATATGCAGTAACACACAGTAACACGCATGTTTTCTCTGTGATGTGAGGAGAAGTGCAGAAACACTGACAGCTGCTTAGTGAAGCTTTCTACTGCGATAAAAACTAAAAACAGCATGAACTCAAAACCTGCAGAGCCACAAGAAGCACCAGGACCCTGGCCTTGGGCACTTTAACCTGCCTGCAGCATCTCACACACACACACACACACACACACACACACACACACACACACACACACACACACTCACACACACACACTTCCATTACCATCACGAAAAGTCGGGACATTTTTTACATTTGAATGAAATAAAAACTTAAAGACTTTCAAATCACATGAGCCACAAATCATTTAGCACTTTAATCCACTAGATGAGTTCATTTCTAATTTGTTTCCTGCTACAGCTCTCAAAAAAGTTGGCGCAGGAGAAACAAGGGGCTAAAAAAGCAAGAAATTTTGAAAGGATTCAGCTGGGAGAACATCTAGCATCAGGTGTGTAAGATGATTTGCTATAAAATGGATGTCTTGGAGAGGCGGAGTCTGTCAGAAGTAAAGATGGGCAGACCCTCTCCAATCTGTGAAGAGAATCCGTAAAAAGATTGTGGAATAATTTAAAAACAACGTTCCTCAATGTCAAATTGCACGCACTTCATCTTCATCATCTACAGTGTGTAACATCATCAGAAGATTCAGAAAAACTGGAGAAATCTCTGTGTGTAAGGGACGAGGACGAAGACTTTAGTTGGATGGCCTGGTCTTCGGCCCTCAGACGACACTGCATCACTCGTTACTAAATGGGCCCAGGAATACCTCCAGAAACCACTGTGAGTAAACACACTCCGCCATGGGGTTTCACCTCTAGAGGACATTCAGCACATCATTAAATGAAAAATATAAAAATAGTGTCTAAAATTTTAAAATATCTCTGTTTAAACGTTTGTGTAAGCCGTCAGTGCTGGAATCAGCCACCCCTCCACCAGAGGGAGCCCTCGTCAGAGTACGCGTCACTTCCTAGGTCACCAGTTCACGTCCTGTTTGTTGTATACTTAAGCATGCTTCCAGTAGCCCTCTGTGCGACGTATTATCAGTTCATCTGTGTCCCAAGCCCTGCATGTTTCATTGTTAGTTTGTCTCCCGTGCATGACCTATATTGTTATGTTTCTTGACTACGCTTTTAGATTAGCGATTTGCATTGTTTCCTACCATTGGCCTGTTTGTTTTTTTACTTTGCCTGGACATTGACTTTGACTTTTGGTTGTGTTTTTGTTATTGTTTGCCTTGTGACTGAATTAATAAAACCCTGCTCATGGATTCTAACTCGCCTCTGCTGCTGGATCTGTTACAATTTGTTATGTTCTATCTGTTCGGTTGTGAATAAAATATTGGCTCATGTGATAAGAAAGTGTTTTATTTTTCATTTTAAATGCTATATATATGTATGTATGGATGGATTGATGGATGTACCCTGTCCCCTGGCACATCTATATACAGAATACAGTGGAACCTTGGATTGTGAGTAAAAATCTTTAATAAATTTTGACCTGAAAAACAAGCAAGTCTTGGATTACGAGTACCGAGTATCGTGTATCACGCATGCGCTTCTTGTTTTGACGCCAAGCGTCACATGATCACAACTGAGGCAATGGTTTTTCTCTCGCGCGCACTGTGGAATTGTGGGTAATCGTCTCCCCTGCTCAGTCTTAGTGCTCGTCTCTCACTGGTGTAATCAACATCCGTGCACACGTGTACTGTTTATTATAACACACGGGGGTGTTCGCGCGTGTAAAGGAAAAGCAAGTCTCATTAGAGAGGTTAAAGATCCATTTTCTCTGTGTGTGTCAGTCTGCACACGCATCATTGGACACCATGCTCCTTTACACACACACCTCATCCTCTCGCCTTCACACAGTCACACACACACTCTAATGGAGACACTGCTCTGTCACGAGTCTTTTCAAAGGTAAAGTGCAAGTTAATTTTTACATTATATTTTGTATTAATTATTTATCTATATATTTTGGTTTGTGGAATTAATAATCCGAGTTTTCATTATTTCTTATGGGGGAAATTTGCTTTGATATACAAACATGCTCGTAATCCCCTGTACTCCTGTTTCTGTTTCTCCTGCTCTGCTCTCCAGCCCTGTGAGTATGTTGGGGGTCAGTACAGTGTATCACACACACACACACGTTTTTCAGGTTTTTAAATTCTGTCTAGCATCTAATCTTACCTCAGATCAGACCTCTCACACTCGTCCAAACGTCATCAGTGTTCAGCTCTCCCCCATTATACTCATGAGGAAGATGTCTGGCAATCTCTAGTACACAAGTCACGCACTCACACACACACACACACACACACACACACACACTAATGAGCAAGAAATGAAAGACAGTTGTGGTCAGCAGACAGGTGAATTAGACATGGGAGGACCAGGTGGGAGGTGGTGGAGATTTTGAAGGTGTAGATGGTGTAGAATGTGTGGAGATGTAGGAGATGTGAAGGTGTGGGGGTGTAAGAGGTGTAGGAGATGTGAAGGATAAGGAGTAGGAGAAATAGAAGGTGTGAAGACATAGCTGAACCCCTCTGAGTCCTTCTCACTTCAGCAGGACGCTCCGCATGCCTCACTTCCTCCCGGTGTTTGTTCCTGCTGACTGCAGGAGATATTTCATGGCGTGTTCTCTGTCTCAGAGTGAGACTCAACGCCGCCCCCTGCAGCCGCTGCACTTATTTTATTAAACCGCGCTGACACCAGCACTCGCTCGCATTTATCACCGGCTCCAGTAAATAACACGGCTGCTTTATAAACACCGCAGGATAGATTTACACTCTACAGGCCGGGCTGGACGAGCGCCAGTGCACTGCTGCTCACAGCGCCACCTGTCTGCTCTGTGGGGTATGAAGCGTAACAGCTTATAGCGTGTGTGTGTGTGTGTTTATCTGCAGGCTGCTGAACTCTCAGTGTGAAGTCTTGTTGTGTCAAAAGCTGATCCACCAGGTCACAGTGCGAGAGGTCAAAGGTCAAAATGGAGCAGATGGAGATTAGTGTCCTGACTGTGCACTACAGAAACACACACACACACACACACACACATACAGAGATAGAGAGCGATGGAGAGAGAGAATGACAGAAGCACCAAAAATTTATATATATATATATATACATACAGTATATAATGTACTACTAATGATAATTATAGTAATTTGTATTATTGGTTAATTAAGTAACCAATAAATGAAATATATGTGTATTGTAACGGGTTCGGCCCTAAGTTGCATGGGCGGTACCATGAAACACGGACACGAGGCGAGGTCTTAAAAGGGTAATTTATTTAGGAAAAATGGGGAAGGAAAGGGTTAAAGGAGGGAGGAGGAAAGAAAGGGAAGGGAATGAAGGTGAAGCACGTGCTGGTCTGGTGGGCAGCGCCCTCTGTCATGCGAGCTCAGGCTGGTGAGCGGTGTCGGTGGGCAGAGTGGCAGCTTTGGAGCACGTGGAGGTAGCGCTCCTGCATGCCCCCATGACAGCGACCTCTTCCACTGAACACGAGCCAAGACCGGCCCCTCCCAGCTCTCTGTGGGCGCGGCCACAGGCGGGAGTCTCTCCTGGACGGCTTTCCCGGCTGGGATCGGGGGCCTTAACGCCCTCCTCTCTGCGGCTTTTTCGGCGGTGGGGATGTGAAGGCGGGGCTCTGCGCGGAAGCGAAGGTGCCGCGGGAGCTCGTGCAGCTCGTTCACACGCTGTCCTCTCGCAGAGATCAAAGGGCGGCATTCCGGTCCCCCTTTGTAAAGTCTCTGGGGCGCATCACATTGCCCCGCTCGTATGCCACTGTGTTTATAAAAGCCACCCTACAAAGAAAGTCCAGTCTACCAACAGACCGACCCCGAGATACACTCCCGCTGTGTGTTATATATGTGTGTGTGTGTGTGTGTGTCTACAAGAAGTCTGCGTGATGTGGTGTTTAGATCTCAGCGCTCATTTGTATTTACTCAGCATTTTATTATTATTAGAGTATCTCAGCATGCTGAGTCAGCGGTGTGTGTGTGTGTGTGTGTGTGTGTGTGTGTGTGTGTGTGTGCATTTCTTGATGACCCCGCCCCCGCACCCCCCCCCCAAAAGACGAGTATCGGAGGAACTGACCAAACAAACGCGGCCTCGAGGGAAATAACCACGCTACAGAAACGATGAGTCTGTTCTGGAGAAAAGTTTTCTCAGTCACATCATTAAAACTGCTTTAATACTCAAACTCTCAATCTCTACCTCTCCATATAACACACACACACACACACACACACACGTTTATTATTTATCTAATCCTGATCAGTGATGTTCGGAACCTCGACGCTGTGTACACACTCCATCACCAGTGTGTGTGTGTGTGTGTGTGTGTGTGTGTGTTTGAGAGAGAGTGCTCTAATGATTTATTATATTTCTCAGTTCTGCTCTCTCTCTCACACACACACACACACACACACACACACACACACACACACACACACGTTGTCTATCACGTTGATATTTTGTTATTTCCATCCTTGTGTCATGTTTACTATTTAGTTTTTGTCAATTTAAATTTAATTTAAAACCTAATTTATGTATTTGTTTATTTACATTTTAAAATTGTAGCCCTTACATTAGAAGGTCAAATACAAATATGGTAAATTACAATAATAAAAGTCAGTGATTATAAATTTATGCAAATTATTGTTTATTATATTCAGGTGCACTGTTGAACTAGATAAACCTAATTTACATAAAAACTCATCACATTCTGATTTATTGCCTTATGTTCTAAAAACAGTTTAAGACACATTAAGACTTACACACATTTATGATATATGAAGGGTTTCACAGCAAAATGAGACAACACCAATTCTGCAGATACGGTGTGTGTTAGAACTAGGTGTGTGTGTTATAGAACTGGGTGTGTGTGTTATAGAACTGGGTGTGTGTGTTATAGAACTGGGTGTGTGTGTTATAGAACTGGGCGTGTGATAGAACTAGGTGTGTGTGTTATAGAACTGGGTGTGTGTGTTATAGAACTGGGTGTGTGTGTTATAGAACTGGGTGTGTGTGTTATAGAACTGGGCGTGTGATAGAACTAGGTGTGTGTGTTATAGAACTGGGTGTGTGTGTTATAGAACTGGGTGTGTGTGTTATAGAACTGGGCGTGTGATAGAACTGGGCGTGTTATAGAACTGGGTGTGTGTGTGTTATAGAACTGGGTGTGTGTGTGTTACAGAACTGTGTGTGTGTGTGATAGAACTGGGCGTGTGATAGAACTGGGTGTGTGTGTTATAGAACTGGGTGTGTGTGTTATAGAACTGGGCGTGTGATAGAACTGGGTGTGTGTGTTATAGAACTGGGCGTGTGATAGAACTGGGCGTGTTATAGAACTGGGTGTGTGTGTGTGTGTTATAGAACTGGGTGTGTGTGTGTTACAGAACTGGGTGTGTGTGTGATAGAACTGGGCGTGTGATAGAACTGGGTGTGTGTGTTATAGAACTGGGTGTGTGTGTGTTACAGAACTGGGTGTGTGTGTGATAGAACTGGGCGTGTGATAGAACTGGGTGTGTGTGTTATAGAACTGGGTGTGTGTTATAGAACTGGGTGTGTGTGTTATAGAACTGGGCGTGTGATAGAACTGGGTGTGTGATAGAACTGGACGTGTGTGTTATAGAACTGGGTGTGTGTGTGTTACAGAACTGGGTGTGTGTGTGATAGAACTGGGCGTGTGATAGAACTGGGCGTGTGATAGAACTTGGTGTGTGTTATAGAACTGGGCGTGTGATAGAACTGTGTGTGTGTGTTTATAGAACTGGGTGTGTGATAGAACTTGGTGTGTGTGTTATAGAACTGGGTGTGTGTGTTTATAGAACTGGGTGTGTGATAGAACTGGGCGTGTGATAGAACTGGGTGTGTGTGTGATAGAACTGGGCGTATGATAGAACTGGGCGTATGATAGAACTGGGCGTGTGATAGAGCTTGGTGTGTAGGTTTATAGAACTGGGTGTGTGATAGAACTGGGCGTGTGATAGAACTGGGCATGTGATAGAACTTGGTGTGTGTGTGATAGAACTGGGCGTGTGATAGAACTGGGCGTGTGTGTGATAGAACTGGGCGTGTGATAGAACTGGGCGTGTGATAGAACTGGGCGTGTGATAGAACTGGGTGTGTGTGTGTTATAGAACTGGGTGTCTGTGTGTTACAGAACTGGGTCTGTGTGTGATAGAACTGGGCGTGTGATAGAACTGGGCGTGTTATAGAACTGGGCGTGTTATAGAACTGGGCGTGTGTGTGTTATAGAACTGGGTGTGTGTGTGTTACAGAACTGGGTGTGTGTGTGATAGAAGAGGGCGTGTGATAGAACTGGGTGTGTGTATTTATAGAACTGGGCGTGTGTGATAGAACTGGGCGTGTGATAGAACTGGGTGTGTGTGTGATAGAACTGGGCGTATGATAGAACTGGGCGTGTGTGATAGAACTGGGTGTGTGTGTGTTACAGAACTGTGTGTGTGTGTGATAGAACTGGGCGTGTGATAGAACTGGGTGTGTGTGTTATAGAACTGGGTGTGTGTGTTATAGAACTGGGCGTGTGATAGAACTGGGTGTGTGTGTTATAGAACTGGGCGTGTGATAGAACTGGGCGTGTTATAGAACTGGGTGTGTGTGTGTGTGTTATAGAACTGGGTGTGTGTGTGTTACAGAACTGGGTGTGTGTGTGATAGAACTGGGCGTGTGATAGAACTGGGTGTGTGTGTTATAGAACTGGGTGTGTGTGTGTTACAGAACTGGGTGTGTGTGTGATAGAACTGGGCGTGTGATAGAACTGGGTGTGTGTGTTATAGAACTGGGTGTGTGTTATAGAACTGGGTGTGTGTGTTATAGAACTGGGCATGTGATAGAACTGGGTGTGTGATAGAACTGGACGTGTGTGTTATAGAACTGGGTGTGTGTGTGTTACAGAACTGGGTGTGTGTGTGATAGAACTGGGCGTGTGATAGAACTGGGCGTGTGATAGAACTTGGTGTGTGTTATAGAACTGGGCGTGTGATAGAACTGTGTGTGTGTGTTTATAGAACTGGGTGTGTGATAGAACTGGGCGTGTGATAGAACTGGGTGTGTGTGTGATAGAACTGGGCGTATGATAGAACTGGGCGTGTGATAGAGCTTGGTGTGTAGGTTTATAGAACTGGGTGTGTGATAGAACTGGGCGTGTGATAGAACTGGAGAACTGGGCGTGTGATAGAACTGGGTGTGTGTGTGATAGAACTGGGCGTATGATAGAACTGGGCGTATGATAGAACTGGGCGTGTGATAGAGCTTGGTGTGTAGGTTTATAGAACTGGGTGTGTGATAGAACTGGGCGTGTGATAGAACTGGGCATGTGATAGAACTTGGTGTGTGTGTGATAGAACTGGGCGTGTGATAGAACTGGGCGTGTGTGTGATAGAACTGGGCGTGTGATAGAACTGGGCGTGTGATAGAACTGGGCGTGTGATAGAACTGGGTGTGTGTGTGTTATAGAACTGGGTGTCTGTGTGTTACAGAACTGGGTCTGTGTGTGATAGAACTGGGCGTGTGATAGAACTGGGCGTGTTATAGAACTGGGCGTGTTATAGAACTGGGCGTGTTATAGAACTGGGCGTGTGTGTGTTATAGAACTGGGTGTGTGTGTGTTACAGAACTGGGCGTGTGTGTGATAGAAGAGGGCGTGTGGTAGAACTGGGTGTGTGTATTTATAGAACTGGGCGTGTGTGATAGAACTGGGCGTGTGATAGAACTGGGTGTGTGTGTGATAGAACTGGGCGTATGATAGAACTGGGCGTGTGTGATAGAACTGGGCGTGTGATAGAACTGGGTGTGTGTGTGATAGAACTGGGCGTATGATAGAACTGGGCGTGTGATAGAACTTGATGTGTGTGTTTATAGAACTGGGTGTGTGTGATAAAACTGGGCATGTGATAGAACTTGGTGTGTGTGTTATAGAACTGGGCGTGTGATAGAACTGGGCGTGTGATAGAACTGGGCGTGTGTCTGATAGAACTGGGCGTGTGTGTGATAGAACTGGGTGTGTGATAGAACTGGGCGTGTTATAGAACTGGGTGTGTGTGTGTTATAGAACTGGGTGTGTGTGTGATAGAATAGGGCGTGTGATAGAACTGGGTGAGTGTATTTATAGAACTGGGTGTGTGTGATAGAACTGGGCATGTGATAGAACTTGATGTGTGTGTTATAGAACTGGGTGTGTGTGTTATAGAACTGGGTGTGTGTGTTATAGAACTGGGCGTGTGATAGAACTGGGCGTGTGATAGAACTGGGTGTGTGTGATAGAACTGGGCGTGTGATAGAACTTGGTGTGTGTGTTATAGAACTGGGTGTGTGTGTTATAGAACTGGGCATGTGATAGAACTGGGTGTGTGTGTTATAGAACTGGGTGTGTGTGATAGAACTGGGCGTGTGATAGAACTGGGCGTGTGATAGAACTGGGCGTGTGATAGAACTGGGTGTGTGATAGCACTGGGCGTGTGATAGCACTGGGCGTGTGTGATAGAACTGGGCGTGTGATAGAACTTGGTGTGTGTGTTATAGAACTGGGTGTGTGTGATAGAACTGGGCGTGTTATAGAACTGGGCGTGTGATAGAACTGGGTATGTGATAGCACTGGGCGTGTGATAGCACTGGGTGTGTGTGATAGAACTGGGCGTGTGATAGAACTTGGTGTGTGTGTTATAGAACTGGGTGTGTGTGATAGAACTGGGCGTGTTATAGAACTGGGCGTGTGATAGAACTGGGTATGTGATAGCACTGGGCGTGTGATAGCACTGGGTGTGTGTGATAGAACTGGGCGTGTGATAGAACTTGGTGTGTGTGTTATAGAACTGGGTGTGTGTGATAGAACTGGGCATGTGATAGAACTGGGTGTGTGTGTTATAGAACTGGGCGTGTGATAGAACTGGGCGTGTTATAGAACTGGGTGTGTGTGTGTTATAGAACTGGGCGTTTGATAGAACTGGGCATGTGATAGAACTGGACGTGTGATAGAACTGGGCGTGCGATAGAACTGGGTGTGTGTGTTATAGATCTGGGCGTGTGATAGAACTGGGCGTGTTATAGAATGGGCGTGTGATAGAACTGGGTGTGTGTGTTATAGAACTGGGCGTGTGTGTGATAGAACTGGGCGTGTGATAGAACTGGGCGTGTGATAGAACTGGATGTGTCTTATAGAACTGGGTGTGTTATACATCCCACTGAAGATCCAAGGCATGGTCATTGAGGCTGTGGAGAGTTATACTGTAGGTACCTTGGTGTAGATCTGAACAATAAACTGGACTGGACTCACAATTCAAATGCACTCTACAAAAAAGGGCGGAGCAGGCTGTACCTGCATCAGCACCAGCATCTCTGCTGGGGACAAAAGAAGAGTAATCAGGCTGATCCGGAGGGCCAGCTCTATTCTAGGATGCCCTCTGGACCCAGTGGAGGTGGTGAGTGACAGGAGAATGGTGGCTAAGCTGTCATTCCTGTTGAATAACTTCTCCCACCCCTTGCAGGAGTATCTGACAGCACTGAGCAGCTCGTTCAGTGGCAGGATGCTGCAGCCACGATGTGGGACGGAGAGATTCCGTAAGTCTTTCTTGCCAACTGCTGTCAGACTGTACAACTCAGACTCTGACCACACACACACAAGCAAACACACAAACAACAAACACACACGTCAAATACACCATGGTAGTTATGTGCAATATTATGATGGAACATGTTCAAATTTCTAGTTATGTGCAATACTATGGTGGAAAGTGCAATTTTCTTCTGTCTTGTGGGAATCATCATAACTGGGCAATTTAAAACATGTAAAACATTATTGTAAATGCCTGTCACTCACTGTGCATCTGTGGGTGTCTGCGTGTGTCTGCGTGTATCTGCGTGTACCTGCGTGTACCTGCGTGTATCTGTGTGTGTCTGCGTGTATCTGCGTGTATCTGTGCGTCTGCGTGCGTCTGCGTGTGTCTGTGTCTGTGTGTGTGTGTGTGCGTCTGTGTGTATCTGTGCGTCTGTGTGTGTCTGTACTTCTACTCATTGTGTACTAAAAATATATTTATGTAAATATTGTACTACACAGATGTCCATATTCTATATCCAGATTGTATAGTGTACATTTTATACTGTTAGTATTCTATATTTTTCTATGTTATTTTATTTTACTGCATTCAGTTGTTTCTTAATCTTTAACTTTGTACTGTCCACTTGCGGCCGTGCCAAAACAAATTTCCCACTTGTGGGACTAATAAAGGTTTATCTCATCTTATCTTACATACACTGTGTATATATATATATATATATAAAGTGTGTGTGTGTGTGTGTGTGTGTGTATCTCTGCTTATCTACACTCTTCTTGTCTATGCAGATGGTGTTCCTGACTAAAGCGTTCCCATCTGCAGGACTGATCCACTGCCTCGCTCTCCACACACACACACACACACACACACACACACACACACACACACACACACACACACACACACACACAGATGAGTGAAAATCCCAGTTATTTGTCAGGATTACGGCTGATCTGTGAAGCGTGTGTGTATCTGTCAGCGTCTCTCACAAATGGTCAAGGTCAATCAGGTCAAACTGGGTTTAAACAGGAAAGCGGCTGAAAGCGACGCCACGTTAAACTGAGCTCAGTGTGAGTGTGTGTGAGAGAGCGGCCGTGCGCGTGCGAGAGTGTGTGTGTGTGTGTGTGATTCAGCGTGTTAATGAGAAACGCTCATTCCACAGCGATACTGAGGTTAATGTCGTTATAAACATTACAGTGGCGGTTTCAGAGGAAACATTCACACCTTATTGTACAGATTTCACCGTTTAGCAGCGACGGAGGAAGCGCGTGCACGCGGTCACGCCCTCACTGCGCATCACATGATCATCGCTCAGGAAGCGTTAACGTCACACACCATCACACACCGCACTGATGTACAGAGTCTGTGAGAGGAGTCACATCAACACCTAAATCAAACGTCACACACACACACACACAGTTTTCCATAGTGGATTTCGAGGTGTGTTTAGGATCATCGTCCTCTTTTCAGATTCAGCTTTTTACACATGCTGTGATGTTCGCTTCCAGAATTTGCTGGTGTTCAGTGGAATCCATTCTTCCCTCCACACGTGCAGTGTTTCCTGTGTCACTGGCTGCAACACAACCCCACAGCATGATGGATCCGCCCTCATGTTTAATAGTTGTTCTGTTCATGAACTGCTGCTCCTCTTTTTCTCCAAACATGCCTTTACTGATTGTGGCCAAAGAGTTCGATTTTAACTTCATCAGTCCACAGAACTTGTTTCCAAAACACATCAGGCTTCTGTAGATGTTCTGTTTTACTTCTGACGGTGGATTTTCTTCTGTTGACTCTTCCATGAAGGTCTTGTGGAACGCTGCACCACCACTCCTGAGTCTGCTGAATCTTCCTGCAGGTTTTACTTTGTCTTTCTGACCAGCATACGAGCAGTTCTCTCCCAGAGTTTTTCTTGGTCTTCCAGATCTCATCCTGACCTCCACTGTTCCCCTGAACTGCCGTCTCTTAATGACATTTCTCATGTGGAAACTGCAAGCTGACGACGCTTTGCTATCTTCTTGTAGCTTCTCCTGCATTGTGGGCATCAGTAACTTTCATTTTCAGAGTCTTACACAGCTGCTTAGAGGAACCCATGGTGGTTGAGTGACTACAAGTGTGAGCACAAGAGTCAAAGTATTTGTAAAGCTTTGAAATTGGCGTTTACTAATGACAGCTGTTGCCGTGCATCAGATCTAACCAGCTGATTACGGTCTGAAACCTTCGAAAAAGAGTCTGAGACTCTGGAACTCTTAGGGTGCCCAAACTTTTACACAGTGCCATAATAATGTTTTTATTTCTGTTCAATTTATGACATAAGAAGCAAATTTTCACCAATGTTTGCTGAAAATATTGTGCATTTTTTCCATTTCCAAGAGAGACTGTGTTAACATCTTTTCAATTAAAAAAACCACCAATATCTGTTTTTTAGTTAATGGGTGCCTAAACTTTTGCATAAGACTGTAAATACTGATGAATATTTAATAAAGATTTACTGCGGAAGCTTTAAATTCTCCTCTCTGAGAGTACTTCATCATGACTCAGCACTTTACTGCACTTTCAGGTGTTTATCATGAGCATCCGGATTCGGCACCGTCGCCGGACTCGCGCAGAACCGCAGGAGCTGAACATCAGCAGAAATAAAGACTTCTGTTAGAAATGTTTAATTTTATAGACAGTTGACAACAATGTATCAAAAAGTGAAAAACACGGGAGTTAAACCATCTCAATCACACTCCTGAGGTTTATACGCGGTGGTTCACGGTGAAGCTCCTGATGAAGGACGGATGATGTTCCTGTGGAGAATTCAAGCTTCTGATTCTGATCGGAAAAAAAGTGTAAAATGTCAGCAGACGGTGTGTTAATCCTGTCAGCGATAATTAGCTGCAAAATGAAGACACGGAGTGGTGATGAATCTTAAACGAGCAGCTCAGACCTTCAGACGAGGACGCGGCGCTCTTTAATGAACTACACAAAAGCGTCTCTAATTGACTCGGGAAATGAAGAGATAAATCGAGCTCGGTCCCGAACGCCGTCGTGTGACAGGAGCGTCCTTATTAAGAGTTCAGTCTGACAGGGGCGCCTCAAAGTGCACAGGGGGGCGGAGCTCGTCATAATGCACTGCAGAACAGAACAAGGGGCGGAGCTCATCACCATCACACACTGCAGAATGGAACAAGGGGCGGAGCTCATCACCATCACACACTGCAGAATGGAACAAGGGGCGGAGCTCATCACCATCAAACTGCAGGACGGAACAAGGGGCGGAGCTCATCCCCATCACACACTGCAGAAGAGAACAAGGGGTGGAGCTCATCACCATCACACACTGCAGAACAGAACAAGGGGCGGAGCTCATCACCATCACACTGTAGAATAGAATAAGGGGCGGAGCTCATCACCATCACACTGTAGAATAGAATAAGGGGCGGAGCTCATCACCATCACACACTGCAGAACGGAACCCTGAGTTTAAGTCTGTATTAACGACACGCAGCCGATGATTAACGAGCTGCAGGTCTCACATTAAACAGTTTAAACAATTCTCATTAAACTCTCCTGCGTTCAGGTGTGATATTAAACTCCCATTAATATAAATAATCACATTCCTCAGGTGTTACGGATTGTGTAAAAGCGTGGTTGTATTTCTGCGTGAGGGTGTGATCACATGACCCTCCTTCTGAACATCTACAGGTGTGTATGATTTACTCTCACGTCAGGTGTCAAGTCCGTCACCTTCTGTACGCTCACGCTGTAAAGAGTTATGTCGTGATTTAACCTCCACATATACGCAGCATTAATCTCACACACACACACACACACACACATAATGGCCTGGGCTGCTGGAAGTGATGGAGGTTAATGCAGGTCAAACCTGAGGGAGTTTTCTCCGTGTTGGCTGCACACGCTGAAAGTTATAATTAATCAACGCGCCCGAGGCGTAATGAGGTTTTAGCAGACCTTTAATCCACTGAAAATTAATCAACAGGAATTAAACAGCGACGTGTCTCACACAAGGTGAAGCGCTAAGCCAAGAAACACCCAACACACACTCCCCCTCCCGGTGCGCTGAACATCACGTCCCAAAACCACTAGAACCGTTTAACCGCTCGGTGTCTCGTCACATCAACATGACCGAACTCAAACAGTGCAACATTAAAACACGTCACGAGTGACGGCGAGTAGTGACGACCCTGCGTGCGCAATTAAACTCCACGTTAGTGTCGCGGCTCAGCTTACATTCATCACGTCATTCCTACGTTTACTTAAACCGTTAAATACAAAGTGTTAGAGCCGCCGGAGATTAAATAAAAGCCTGAACAGGTGAGTTACAGAATAAAGTGTCTGAAGCGTCTGTGTGATGAGGGCGTGGCCGTGGGCGGAGTCTCAGTACAGGAAGGTGCCGAAGCTGCCCATGGCGTTACGGCGGAACTGATTCCCCTCGATGGAGACGAACATGTCCTGACTCAGCAGGTTCTCGTCCGCCCTCATGGCGCCCACGTCCTGCACGCGGTTCCCCCGAGCGCGCCGCTTCGTCACCGACGTGGCCAGGAGCTCGTGCTTGATGACATCATTTCCTGCGGTGACTTCAGGTGGAACTCCAGCCGGATGTTCTTCCTCTGAGACACATGTTGACTCCGATATGGACGTGACCACGCCTTCTGTTTCTACAGCCCCGCCTTCCAATTGTGTGACTCCACCCAATTCCGTAGTGGCTCCGCCTTCAGCCTGTGCATTTTCAGCATGTTGTGTTGCAGCCCCGCAGTCCGTTTGCGAGAGTGCAGCCTCTGGTGTTGTGGCCCCGCCTTCTGTTGGCTCCTCCTTCCTTTCAGCTTTAGCAGCAGCTGCAGAGTTACAAATTAAAGTTTAATTAATAAATAATTTACATTCTCATCTCATATTAAAATGTATGATATTTTTAATGACAAGTGTAACAGATGTAAACAAACAACACACACACACACACACACACACACACTCAAACGAGTTTATGAGGATATTGGTCTTCGTGTATTTGTGATTATAAGAAACTGTCATGACTGTGTTTAAGATCCTCACAGGACATGCGACTAGTTTTTGTACCAGACCGTGATGTTTACACACACACACACACACACACACACACACACACACACACACACAATAAAATGTACATGCATTCACACATGTTTATTTTAGTTTCTTTGAGAGGCAGTATTTCCTGATCTAAGAATATACAACTGTTTATTGCATCTCTCACACACACACACACACACACACACACACACACACACACACACACACACACACACACACACACAGGTCTCTGTCCCCCATTGAGTCAGAGTTACATGAGTAGCTGCTGCTGTGTTTAGAGTTAATGAGTCTAATTAAACGCCGTCCGTGACTCGAGAGTGTGATTAGAAACGAAGGAGTGAGATTAATGAGACGAAAACCCACAGCGTTCAGCTAACAGAGTGAGACAGGAGGGAGAGTGAGAGTACACGCGTGTGTGTGTGTGTGTGTGTATGTATGTGTGTGTGTGTGTGTGTGTGTGTGTGTGTGTGTGTGTGGTGTACCTGTGCGGTCTTCAGGTTTTACTAGAATGACTCCGTAACCTGCGTTGTTGTGGATCACATTATTCACCATCGTGATCTGAGGAGGAGCGTCCAACTCATCTGCAAAATCCTACACACACACACACACACACACACACACACACACACACACACACACAATAAAGGTGAATTATTAAAAGAAGCTGATGAATATTCAGAGGTGGAGATCAGCGCAGTGTTTGATTGGCTGTGTTTATTAGCTCCGCCCACAGTCCACATCAGCATTAGTCACACCATCATGTGAGAGTACTGAGGCTCCATCATACTGCACACTAATCAGCACGCCAACATGTCCAGTGTGTGTGTGTGTGTGTGTTTAAATAGACATGTCATATTGTCACGTGTAAAACAAGCTGGTTAAGCTCCGCCCCCTCACCTTAATCAGAACCCCCTCCTTACAGTGATGGATGCCGTTTCCCACCAGACTGCACACACTGCCAGGGTAAATCTCCACTCCGGCTCCCTACACACACACACACACACACAAATCATAATGCATCTCTTCACCTAATACTAAAACTGTGGAGAACTCCACACACACACGCACGCACACACACCTTGGAGCCGTAAAGGTCACACATGTTCATGATGAGCTGAGCAGATGTTCGGACGATCACGCCTGTAGTTTCACACTGTAACACACAGTTCTCCATCTCCAACCTCCCCTGTCTCACACCTACAGTCAGACAGACAGACATTTAAATTGTGTCTCTCCTCCAGTGTGTGTAGCGTCTGGAACTGAAACAGGATTATTTGGAATTTTTTGGAACCAACCTACACCAAACATCCCATAATATTGACGAGCAAACACTCCTGAGCAGACCCCGCCCTGAAGATCCGGGTGGGTGGGGGGGGAGGGGGGGCATTAGTGAGGAGCTTACATACACGAAGCTTTTGGGGTTAAATGGTAAAGTTCAAAGGGAGAGCCGTGAGCAGCAGCAGTCCTGTGTGAACAAAACACTCACACAGGACGCAACAAACAAACACTCACACAGGACGCAACAAACAAACACTCACACAGGACGCAACAAACAAACACTCACACAGGATGCCCTCGATGGCGTCGTGCTGAATGAACTTCAGGTTGGAGATCTTCACATCCGCACCGACAGACTCCACAAACGCGTCTCCTTTATTCCTCTTCTCTATAACGATCTCATCCGGCAAACCGTAACCTAAACACGTACAAGAATGTTTTTAAACAAGCAGCAGAAGAGCTGTGTATGTGTGTGCATGTGTGTGTGTGCGCACGCGTGTGCACGTGTCCATGTCAATCTGTTGTGAGGTCGGCTGTGCACAGCCTCATTCAGACCCTTAAAACACAACAGGTCAAGAGAGAGAGAGAGAAAGAGGGAGAAAGAGAGAGAGAGAGAAAGAGGGAGAGAGAGGGAGAAAGAGAGAGAGAAAGAGGGAGAGAGAGAGAGAAAGAGGGAGAAAGAGAGAGAGAGAAAGAGGGAGAAAGAGAGAGAGAGAGGGAGAAAGAGAGAGTTGATATTATGCTAACGAGGTGGTGGTTTAATTGAGTTGCTTTTCTGAAGCCTGCAGCTCAGCTTTTCTGTCTCATCGTTATCTCCACACACACACACCTGATTAGTCTTATCGAGCTGCACAGGTCGAGTGTTTGCACAAAAGCACCTCATTTCCTCATTTAACTCGTCACACAACGTCACTTTCACACACACACACACACAAATGTATAATCCATTCTGGAAAACTGGATCTGGAGGGAATTTCTGGAAGCAGAGGAAGGAGCTCTCTGAACGACATTCTGCCCATCTGATCGTCTGCCACCGTCTCATTAAAACTCGTGTTATTAAACACTAATCTGGATTAAACTACAAGAAATAAATGTGAGACTGATGATTGCGCAGCAGCGCCCCCTACAGACTCTGAACAAATCCCTGGAGGTCAGGAGGTCAAGGTTCAGTATGAGTGAATGCAGCTCTCTCCCAAATGTACCGAGAGGTTTGTACGGTTAGTGATCACACATACACACACATACACACACATACACACACATACACACACATACACACACATACACACACATACACACACATACACACACATACACACACATACACACACATACACACACAGGTGCAGGTTTAAGCCCCATAATCCCACACAGGGAGAGATTTACAGTTATGCAGAGCGCTGAATTCTGAGACTTTTATAAGCAGGTGATAAAGTGGAGCTCTTCTTCTCTCAGGGTTTGATGGCGAGCGATAAATTCCTGAAAATCAAACAGCTTCTGCGCAATTACAGTCACAACCGTCACATAAACCAGCGATTGACTGTGTAAAACCTCAGATTTATACATCACTCTCGTCCCACAGGGTCATTACACAGAGCGCAAACTAAACACAACTCAGAAACATCACTGAAGATCCTCAGCTTCACCATCATCACCTTCATCATCACCATGACCCTCAGCATCACCACTACCACCTTCATCATCTCCACCACCATCATCATCTTCATCATCACCATGACAGTCACCATCACCACCTCCTCCACCACCTTCATCATCATCTCCATCATCATCACCACCTCCTCCACCTTCATCATCTCCACCACCCCCACCACCACGTTCATCATTTCCACACACACACAGTGGATTAGATGTGAAATATAAAGTGACTACTGTACGCTTCAGAATTTCAGCCTCAGTCTGGAGCTCATAGACGTCTCACTCACTCACCCACCCACCCACCCACTCACCCACCCAGTTATGAACCTGATACATCACCTTAAATTTAGTCATAACACACTTAAACATGTACATGTAAGTGTGTGTGTGTTGTGTGAGTTTGATACAAGTAATGTTACATCATTCCTGGCGCTAATATAATGATTATTTTTTATCAGTTAATAAAATATTACATAAACATTATTTTTAAATAAGGCCGTATCAGTAGGGGGCGCTCACCCTCCAGCTGGACGGAGTCGGCGATGCTGATGGCGCTGGTGATGATGTAATGACCGGGACAGATGATGACCACGTCTCCTGCATAGCACGCCGTCAGCGCCCCCACTGGCTCACTATGGAACTACACAGACACACACACGCACACAGACACACTAGGTCTTACAACATGACATCAAAAACCATCACCACACAATGACATCATTACTTCCATAACAGGAAGTGACATCACAGCGGAGGCCAACATGGAGAGAGAGCCAAAAAGGAGGTGGAGCCTAAATCCTCTACAGACAGACAGACGAGATACCTGCAGCTCGAACTCTCTGCCTGAGTACAGGGGGAGGAGCTTATCCATCATCAGGCTGTGGAGAGACAGGACGCTGGTGGAGGAGGAGACCAGGTGGACCACACGTCCTCCCCCGGGACGCTCGCCTTTAGGACGACACGACTGCTGACCGCAGTTCATCCTGTAACCCAGGACGTACCTGCACACACACACACACAAACACACACACACACACACACACACACACACACACACACACACACACACACACACACACACACGAGTGTACTACAATAACAGTTCATCAGCTCTTAAACAATGATCCGATTGTTGGACTGGGAATAAACACACACCTGAGCAGTGGGTTCTCGATGATGCGTAGGCGGCGTTTGAGCGTCTCCATGAGCTCGTACATGCGCAGTCCCTCCACCATGGAGACGTTGTCGAGCTCCGAGTCCGAGTCGCTGCTCAGGACGTTCCTCAGGCTGGAGAACTGCTTAAAGGTGTGTGTGCAGCGCTCTAGCAGCCTGTGGTACTCCTCCACCAGACCGGCAGGAACACGGTCCTCCAGGACGTCATAATACCTGTAGCGCGCGCGCACACACACACACACACACACACACACACACACACACACAGGTGGTCACAGAGAGAAATTCTCTGCATACAACACAAGTGCTTTAATAAGTGCTGTTTATTTTATTTTAATTAAAACTGGAGTGTGTGTAACATTCTGTGATTACATTAAAATGAATTATTAAAAACAGTTTTATTCCTTCATCCCTCCCAGAGGTTTTCAGACGGCGGATCCACATCTGCCCCACGCAGACTCTCTACTGGTGTCCCACAAGGCTCAGTACTTGGTCCTCTCCTGTTCTTCCTCTATACCTCGTCTCTTGTTAAGGTCATATCCTTGCACGGCTTTTCATACCATTGTTATGGAGACGACACACAAGTCACTCTCTCCTGTCCTCCCTCAGACACTCAGGTTTTCACCCGGATCTCAGCATGTCTGGCAAAGCTCTGGCTTCCTGTAGCTGCTGCATCAAATACAAAACCCTGATGCTCGACTACAAAGCTAAAACTTATCTCTCTGCTCTAATCACACCTCGCACCGCATCACGTTCCCGCCGATCTGCCAAAGCTGCTCGCCTGGTCAGAGATCTCTCCATCTCTCAGACAGCGATGAAGACGTGCATCTAGACTGTTTTCTGTTCTGGCCCATTCTGTTCTGGATGTCCATCCAGCTGAGTCTCTGGCAATCTTTAAACAACAACTCAAGACCTATCTGTTTCTTCAATACTTGGACTAACCGCCCCCCTCCCCTCCCCTCACCTCCCCTAACCCTCCCCTAACCCTCCCCTCCTCCCCTCACCAGCAGTGTGTGACTGATGGCACTTAGTCAGTAACCAGTGTAAGGATCTCATCAATGACGGAAACTTCAAAGCACTTTTGTAAGTCGCTCTGGATAAGAGAGTCAGCCAAATGCCTACATGTAAATGTTATTCCTCTGCTGGAGAAATGAATGAGTAACTTGGTGCACACTGCCACCTGCTGGTCAACAGGAAATGACATCTCAGGCACTGAGTTACTGATGTGAAAACAAAGAGGGTGAAAACAAGGAGAAAGAAACTGAGACGAACAGACAAATCATGGTGTGCACTGCTGTCACACACACACACACACACACACACACACGTAAAAGGCATACTCACAGTCTCAGTCGAGGCTCTACACAGCGCACAAAGTAATCAAACTCATCGTCCTCGTCTTCCTCGTCCCACTGCCTCCAGATGTGTTTGTAAAAGAACCTGCAGAGACACAGAGACAGAGCGGAGTGTACACTACTGAGTGCACTTCTCTAACAGAGTGTGTGAAACACAGTCCCAAGCCTGAGCCGTGACTCAGAGTCAGTCTGTAGAGTCGGGTCGGCGCTGGTGTTTACAGTCTGATGGATCTCTTACGGGACCGGCAGCGTTAAACTGCTAACAGTATTTAATAAACACTGAAGTGCTGTGTGACTAAACGTCACGTCTCACACTGAACCCTGAGCTCTCGTCCTCTGATCGACCGTCCATAAACACAAACGGTGCAGCAGTGATGTAGTGATGCTCGCAGTCAGTCTCTGTTACAACTGCAGTGTGTGATGAACAAATTCATTCATTTTTATGAACTACATTAAAAAGTGTGAATCGAATAATAATTTTAAAAAAACTGAATCATTGATTCAACTACGGAGTCAACAACAAATGTCTCTCACACACACACACACACACACACTATCACTCTCTATTAAAAAAAATATTTTGTTTGTTTTTCAGTGAATAAGAGGAATCGTTTCCATGGTAACAGTGGAGTTTGAGACAAAGCAGAGATACAGCACAGCTTCATTAAATTGTGTGTGTGTGTGTGTGCGTGCGTGTGTGTGTGTGCGTGTACCTGAGATGTTCCATGGCGAGGGCGGTCTGGTCGAAGTCCCCAGTCGGGTCGTACACCACGCTGAGCTCCTGCAGGGGGACGCGGCTCGCGGTGGCATCCAGTAACGTCCTCATGGAGTCCTCACACAGCTCACACCCCCGAGACTCACACTGCAGAGGGACAACCAGCTCCACCCTCGCCCTCATGTCCTTATAGTCCACGTCCATCACCTGCACACACACACGTATACATTTTTCTATAATAACTTACATTTTATAAAACCAACACACAACGTTGTGTTCGTGCCGCGCGCGTCTCACCTCCACCAACACGTCGAACACGTCCGTGTGCCACAGCGCCCTCCAGTCACACGGCTCCACCACCTTCTCCAGATAATCAGCAATGAAACACTTCACCTCCGATGGCTTACAGTCACCTACAGCACACACACACACGTTTGGGTAAAGGGGAGTGTACAGATGGTGTGTGTGTGTGCGTGCGTGTGCGTGCGTGTGTGTGCGTGTGTGCGTGTGTGTCCGTTACCGAGCATATAGTCCTGATACACCTTGAACCTCTCATAGAACACCAGGTGGTTGGTCTGGAACAGGGCGGGTAAAGCTCCGCCCCCCATCGGCTCGGCCGGCTGCAGGTGAGTGCAGGACTGAGCGTCCACTGAGAGATGATCTGTACCGCTGTCGTCGTCGTCATCATCATCATCACCACCATCATCATCACCACCATCCTCCTCATCATCATCACAGGGTTCTCCTTCATCAGGAAACAGCTCTGTAGGAGGAGAACATCACAACAACATGCAGATATTTACTTACTGCATATTTCTGTGTGATTATTTTATTTCCTCCTGAATCTGTTCATCAGGTTCACACACACACACACACACACACACACACACCACTGGGGCGTGTCACATCAGTGCAGGTGTGTGTGACTTTACCCTGTAATTCTGTCCAAAGCCTGCAGTCTGTATGTTGCAGTTTAGTTACAGACGGTCAGTGAGAGTGTGTGTACTGATGAAGTACAAAACAAACACCAGAGACGCACTGATACGAGTCTGTACCGGTACCTGCTGTCGGTCCAGTTCCACACTCCCAAGACTGTTCCAATACTTCTGCTTTTCTATTTTAAGACAACTGACACCATGAGAGCGGAACAGCAGTGAGTGATGCACGCCCTCACTCTCAGCGACCCAGAGTGCTCCTACTGTTTATGTTGTGACTTCAGCGATACGGTTGCGAGGCTCTTGTTCTTCATGTATGGATGAGATGGAAATGAAGGACCATAAAGGGTTACAAATGGTAAATGTAGTATAAATGAACATTAATGTTTATAAATATGGTACAGGGTGTTCCCCGATCATTCTTACCCCGATCAGATGCTTTTTTAACCCTGAAAAACATTGACTGGAATGCAAAGCGTCCAGATCTACTGGAGTAACACGTCTGCCTTTACGTTTGTCAAACTTATACAGACTGAGAATAATAATAATAATAATAATAATAATTCTGAGTGTGTCCTGACCATCAGAACCTCAGTCTGATCTACAGCACACGGGCCAGCCTGCACTCACCATGTGCATCAGTGACCCCTGACCCTGTCATGGAGGTATAAGGGGGAGGAGCTACTTACTATCAGACAGGTGGTCATAATGTTATGGCTGATTTGTGTGTGTGTGTATATATATATATATATACACATATACACACACATGCGCAAACACACATTTATATATATATATACACAAACTAAAAGAGGAATGGAGGTAACACTGTCTGTGAACACTAACACTTACTAAACCTGTGTGTAGTGCTCTGACTGTGTGTGTGTGTGTGTGTGTGTGTGTGTACATCATTTACTAGCTTTATTTTTAGTTGTTAAGCAACAAATTATAAAAATGCACTCATGACTGTTATTAGTGTATAAATAAATAAATAAATATAAACATTAAAGTGACTGTTTAGAGATTTGTTTATAAACGATGACGTCATGCTGTGTTTAGAAGCTACCAGGGCGTTGAACTAACAAATGCCCCTTTCACACTGCTGTAGTATTTATCACTGCAATAATAATGATGATGATGATGATGATGATGAGAATGTTCCAGACCTTTAGCGCTGCTCCTGACTGTACAGTCCTCGCGCTCGCCCTCGCGCTCCTCTCCGGCCTGCAGCCCCCCCTTCTCCCCCCGCGGGTCGAACTCACTCTCACTCATAAATACACGCTGCTGAGGTACAGAGTCTGAAAAATACACCGGACTACAGTTAATCCTGAGCACACACACTCACTGTCTCTGTCTGTCTCTGTGTGTGTGTGTGTGTACCCGCCCTTCGTCTTGTATTTTCAAAATTTCGCCCGTAAACCGGAGCCGACCAATAGAAAACTACTTCCGGTTATATTAGGGGCGGGGCTATGCTCTGAATTCTCTCTTGAGGAAAAATATCGCAGTTGTAAAATATATATAATGCTTTGAGTAGTGTTGTTTATCCACAGAGTGTTTTAATATTTTTTATACACCGCGTAAATAAAATTAATGTTTCCGCCTGGACGGAGATGATTGGATAATATAGTCCAATATTATGCACTACTATTGGCTGAAACTTACGCTATTCTCATAATTAGCCAATCAGAAGGAGAGAGAGCAGAAGGCGGGCCTTGTCTCGATATATCCCGGAAGAGAATGAGAGAAGCACGCGCCCCGCATCAGTGCGGTGTTTGTTTTCGTTATTTCTCTCTTTTCGGTGTTTAGTTTAAAAGAAGGAAATGGAGAGTGAGTAAACACTCAGGATTTACACTTAACTCTATTATCTCTATGAGGGAAGGTTTTGTGTGTACATTGGTCAGGACTGTTTGTATGTATGTAAGTAATGAACTGACTGAATCTCCTGCAGCACTTCGATCTCAGGCTGAAGTTTAATCTGCAGCATCAGTGAATCTACATGTGGAGTAAAAGTGATGTTATGAACAGTTATGTGTGGGATTTAATCATCTACTGTAAAATAATCTACTCAATGTAAACAAACACCTGCACCAATAGATATTAATGAGAAAAGATAAAGTGAATATTTTGACTGGGATTAGTTCAGATTTTCACTTTGGCTGAAATAACAGCGCTGAAGTGGTAGAAGTGAATTTTAACACGCCGGAGTCGTTTTAAGACGAAACTTCATCTTTATCCGATCGACTTTTTCCATTTCTCATCTGTGATTCTCTCTCCGATTACCGAACAGGGAGTGTGTTTGTCTGAGCACCAAAGAAGTCCAACTTAGTGTAGACAAGGCGTCAGATACTCGACCTTACAGAATGTGATTTCTGTCTATTAATAAGTGAGACAGAGAGTTCTGCTGTACAGAGACACACACACATGGACGTGGACTTCAACCTCTAATTATAATAATCATAATAATATCACTCATTACTTTAAAGATCAGCAGATTATTATTAGATTTAAACTTTTAACTCTTTCTACAAACTCTTTAACCGTTAATGACGCGTACTAACACTAGTGTTTATGAGCTGCTGGTGTGAGTGAGTATGCATACTGAGGTGTGTGTGTGTGTGTGTGTAGGTGTGGTGCAGCACAGACTTCCTCCTGATGAAGGCGCACTGCTGGGAGTTCAGGTGACCCAAGTGTTCTTACACCAAAAAGGGAAACCTGTTATTAATGTCAGACAGAAAAAATAATAATAATAAACCAGTCCGTGTGTGTGTGTGTGTGGGGAGTTAACCTCTCACTCCAATCCTCCCCCAGTCAGAGCGTGGGGGCGATGCTGAGACGTTCACTCGCGCGTTCCTGAAGAGCAGCACGTCCCGAGAGAAGGGTGAGAAAGCCGAGGCCATGCTGGAGCACAAGGCCGTGGTGCTGCACTTCACACGGGAGAGGAAGACGAGGAGGACGAGGACGAAGGCTAAAGGACTGAACGCCAAGGAGAGGAGAGCGCTGGGAGTGTTCCAGCTGAAACCTGAGCATCAGAAGTGTGTTCACTCATGCACTCACTCACTCGCACACGTTCACGCGCACTAACTCATGCGCTCGCTCACGCACGCACGCACACACACACACACACACTGCTCCTGTCTCTTGAGTGTAACGTGGAGTGTCACACACAGGTACGATCTCTTCCTGCCACTGCACGATCTCTGGAAGCAGTACATCACTGAGCTGTGTAACGGACTCCGACCCGAGAGGTGAGGGACACGATACACACTCACCTGAGCACCGTTACACTACGGTTACACCAACCTCTATATCCTCTGTGTGTGTGTGTGTGTGTGTCAGTAACGTGCAGGTGATGCAGCAGAAGCTCCTGAAGGCAGATTTTCACGGTGCAATTCTAACAGGTCAGGTGTGTGTGTGTGTGTGTGTGTGTGTGTGTGTGTGTGTGTGAGAGAGAGCGGTACGGCTGCAACAACTAATCAATCAAATCGATAATAAAATTTGTCAACGAATGCCGTTATCGATTAGTTGGACTGCTCACGTTACTTAGGAGCGCGACCACAATACACACCGGTACACACCGGTACACACCGGTACACACCGGTACACACCGGTACACACCGGTACACACCGGTACACACCGGTACACACAGCTACACACAGCTACACACAGCTACACACAGCTACACACAGGTACACACAGGTACACACAGCTACACACAGGTACACACCGGTACACACCGGTACACACCGGTACACACAGGTACACACAGGTACACACAGGTACACACAGGTACACACAGGTACACACAGGTACACACAGGTACACACCGGTACACAGCTGCTCGCGCAATGGAGGTTACAGAAGCGTCTGCAGGGAAAAGCGCGCGCCTATGGCGTTATATTCCTGCCACAATTCTGAGCGCGCGGTTTGACATTTTGAGAGCAGATAAAACACTCTGTCTCCACTGCTCGCTCAACATGTTCACCGCGTACGCTCGACTTCTCGATTCTGTGCGCGCTCGACTCTGCCTGTTCGCTCGCTCAACTTTGTCCAGTGTTACAAAACTGCCACAAAACCAGCCAATCACAGGCTTCCACACACGACTTCTGATTGGCTGTTCCTTCTCTAACAGCTGGCAATATCTGCCATTATTGTTGGAAAAAAAATAAAAAACTGTATTTGGCATACTCAAATACTGTTATTTATTTAAATTGTTTTAGAAAGAGGCAAGTCAGCACAAGTGAGTTTATTCAAAAAAGAAATCCCCCATGCAGTCCACAACAAGCAGCCACTAGAACAGATCCAATATAATAAGAGTACAACAAGTGTTTAGCTTTTTTTATTTATTTATTTATTTTTTGGATATTTAGAGGAGTTTCACTGTTCAAAAACAAACTTTGTCTTTAATTTAAGGTTTAAAATGTCAAAATTAAAGATCATTAAACTCTATATGCGGCTTTTGCAATTTTTAAAGTTTAGTTTTATACATAACTAAAACCCTGATTCATGGTTTTATCTGCTGTAGTTATAAGCAAAACATCAAATTAAAGAAGCGTTTAGTTTTTATTCGATTAATCGAAAAAAAATTATCGCCCAACTAACCGATTATCAAAATAATGGTTAGTTGCAGCCCTACTGTGAGTCTAATCATGTCCTGTTACAGCAGCATGGTTCCTCATAGGTCCTGTAGAGCGGTACAGTGTCTGTGTATAAACTGTAGAAGTGCCCTGATGCAGTGTGTGTGTGTGTGTGTGTGTCCACAGTGGTCCGCTCTAAGTGCCCCTCGTACGTGGGCTCCACAGGGATCCTGGTGCAGGAGCTGAAACACGTGTTTAAGATCATCACTCAGGAGAACAGACTGAAGAGTGAGATCTGATTCATTCACCTTCATCAGTCTAATGAGTGTGTGTGAGGTTTCAATCTACGGTGTGTCATCACTCTACTCAGTAATGTGTGTGTGTGTGTGTGTGTGTGTGTGTGTGTGTGTGCAGTCATTCCTAAGAGGAACAGTGTGTTCAGTGTGCAGATGGGAGACTTTGTGACTCACATTTACGGCAGCAGGTTCGAGCTGCGCTCCAGTGAGAGATCAGCCAAAAAATTCAAGACCAGAGGAACCATCGACCTGTGAGGAGCCTCCTGATCATCACTCACACACACACTCACTCACTCACACACACACACACACACACACACACACACACACACACACACACACACACACACACACACACACACACACACTGAGATTATTATTTACACCCAAGTCTGCAGGAGTGAGTAATGATGTCTGAGATTATTCTTTGAAAGGGCGGAGTCACACCAGGACACACCCACTGTTTCTAACTACTGTTTTAACACCACTTCAGAACACAAGGGGGAGCCAAAGTGTGTGATTTTCTCCTTTATGTTCATCAGAGACACTGATTGGATCTTTTTATTTAGTGTTAATGAACCGAGTCGGTCGTGTGTTACTGAGACGAGTTTATTACTGATTAATAAACAAATATCACAAATACATTGTGTTTGTTTGACCTCTAACCTTAACCACCTTAAAGCTGTTCCATGCACCAGTCTCTCTCTCTCTCTCTCTCTCTCTCTCTCTCTCTCTCTCTCTCTCTCTCACACACACACACACACACACACAGAGTGAACGTAATCCACACATGAGTGACACATTTATTTCAGGTGTATTATTATTATTATTATTATAGTTATTATTGTTATTATTAGCGTGTTGTGTGTGTGAGAAGACGAGGCCAGTCTTGGACACAGTGTGGTTAAAAGAGGATAATGTACACACCCAGGACACACCAACACTCGAGACTGAGGAATCTGACTGAACAGAGGAATGAACTCAGAGTGTGTGTGTTGTGTTTTGGGTGAAACAGGTCAATAGTGGTGTGTTTCTGTGAGCTACACAACATCTATGTATATATAGTAATGATGGATGTGGAACCTCCAAAGAAATCATTCAGTTCAGTTTCACTTTCAGTTTGTGTTTTGTTCTCTTTGTTTCTGTCTCTGTTTCTCTGCTCAGTTCAGAAGAGCTTTATTGAATGTTAATAAAAATGTTACATTGCCAAAACAATAAATAATATAAATAACATCAACATTTTAATTATAAATATATTAGACAAAATATAATAATAATAATAATAGTAATTCTGTTAATAATAACCTTCTGTTCATTTGTAACACTTCGGGATGTTGTGAGTGATGATCTCAGTGAAGGTTTTCCTTATATGTTGATATTTTTGGCAGTAAAGGAGGAAGTGCAGCCCGGTCTCGACCTCACCGCTCGTACACTGAGCACACACACACACACACACACACACACTCTCTCTGTGCTCCAGGTCCTCCTGCGTCTGAGCGTCTCCACATCCAGACAGTGTCTCTCAGCCTGTCCCTGCTCAGGCTCCGTCTCTGCTCGGTGTCTCTGCCGGTTCGTCCTCTCTCTCTTTAGGGCCCGATAGCGGTGCAGTCTGGACCGGGTTTGGGTCTGACTGTCCCAGTGCTCCAGATCGTCTCTCCTCATCTGATCAGTGATGTGTCTGATTCTGATGAGACTGTGCTGAGCGGTGCTGCTCTGAGACTGCAGTGTGTTAGGGGTTAGTGTGTTACTGAGTCTCAGGACCGGCGGACAGAGGGGGCGGGGTTTAGGGTTGAGGGTGTTTTCATTACTCACTTTAAGATGTTTATAGAATTTTACTGCTCTCTTTTGTACGGCTATAATCAGCGGGAATCGGCCCAATTCTGCCCCGCGTGCGTTGGTTGGTGCTTTTCTCTGAACTTTGAGGAGATTTCTACAGAACTCTGCATGCAGGGACTCGTGCGACGTTTGTCCCAGCGAGTGTAGTCGTGTTTACTGAGTGGAGCCCAAACCTCACATCCGTACAGCGCAATAGGCGCAATGACGCTATCAGAGATTTTACACCAGATTCTAATCGGGACGTGTTTCTGTAGAAGCTTTTCTTGATTGCATGTGGAGCTCTTCGTGCTTTTTCTTTCAGTGCATTCACTCCCAGATCAAAGCCTCCGGAGGCGCTGAGTTTCAGTCCCAGGTAGTCAGAGTGTAACGCGTGCTCTAGGGCGGAGTTTCCCAGAGTGAACACGTGTCTGTTTTCCTGAGATCTGGACTTTTTTTGGACTTGGACTGTCAGTTCTGCCAGGGCCCAGTTCTGACAGTACCACTCCAGCAGGTCCAGGTGCCGCTGTAGGCCGTGTTCAGTGGGAGACAGCAGCCCCTGTCTCACCCCTCACCCTGTCTCACCCCGCCCCCTGTCTCACCCCGCGCCGGCTC
This sequence comes from Clarias magur, assembly GCA_013621035.1. NCBI lineage: Eukaryota > Metazoa > Chordata > Actinopteri > Siluriformes > Clariidae > Clarias > Clarias magur. Next base: position 12,079 of record QNUK01001171.1, on the reverse strand, counting down.
ACACCGCACCCTGTCTCAGCCCGCACCCTGTCTCACCCCTCATCCTGTCTCACCCCGCGCCGGCTCACCCCGCACCCTGTCTCACCCCGCACCCTTGAGTGAAGTATTCTGTTGCCGAGTTTTACGCTGCATTTGTTGTTCAGATAGATGGACTTGATGATGTCATATACTTTACCCCCTACACCAGTTTTTAAAACCTGATAAAATAATCCTGTGTGCCAAATTGAATCAAATGCTACAAAACATGCAAAAATGTTGGTATTGTTGTTTTGGTGAACACGTTGGTTGATTAGGGTGTGCAGGGTGTAAATATGATCAGTGGTGCGATGGTTTGGTAAAAAGCCGATCTGACTCAGGACGCCGTGTTCGGTGAGGAAGGCCTGGATCCGGGCGTTGATGATGCAGCAGAACATCTTCCCCAGATTACTGCTCACACAGATGCCCCGGTACTTGTCCGGGTCTCATTTATCTCCACTCTTATGAATTGGGGATATGAGCCCCCGGGTCCAGGTGTCAGGAGAACAACGCGCTCTTCATTACAGGAGTTCTGTGTTTAAGCATCTCTGTCCTGATGCTGTCTGGACCACACGCTTTCCTGTCTTTAAGGTTTTTCACGGCCTCAGCCGATTCCTCCAGTGTGATTTGGTAATCAAGCGGGTTTTGGTTATTTTTTATGATGGTTTCTAAATTTTCTAGTTTATTCTGGATGACTTTTTTATTGTTGTAAGATTTTGTGGGCAGATTTGTTTAAAAAGTGATTCAGAAGAGGTGGTCCTTAGTTTTGGATCTTTTATCGTTGTGTCCAGAGTGTGTGTCGGGTTGAGGCTGATCCATTTCCACAGAACTGGTTTCCATTGATGGATTCTTTCATTTCTCTTGGTGTCTGATGGTCGTGCTGTTGAGGTCAGTGTTTTGTGGTAGTGTGTGTTTTGGGTTGGATCGCTGTCTGAGCTGTTTTCTTGCAGACACACACTCCCCGTCTATGTTTGTTTATGGTGTTTGTTTGTTTTACACAGGTTAGCTTTAGTTGCTGATTTGTGGTAAATGTAATTCATTTGCTCTACTGCGAGGTTCACACTGGTTTGATTGGGTTGGAACTCGGTTGTTAGGAAGGTGTTAATGAGATTCACAATGATGTGCCACTTTGTGTTCGTCTCTGCGTAAAGTTAATGGGGTGTGAATACTTCTGCAAGTCACTGTAGCTGTCTACCTGATCGCAACCACTTTTCTGGAGAAGAGGCATCAGATCCAACGACATGTGGATTTATTTCTCTTCACCTTTGTTGTTCTCATTTCTCTTGAGTCATTCCTGTTTCTCATTAAGTCTCCGGGTTGGGCGGGGACTTAATACTGTGTGTGTGTGTGTGTGTGTGTGTGTGTGTGTGTGTGTGTGTGTGTGTGTGTGGAGCAGATATCTTTTCAGCATGATGTGGCAACAGTTTATTCTACACACAGATCTTTTGTTTTTTTCTGTTTTCTTGACTCTAATGTGGCTTTAGTTGCTCCATGATGTTGAGTTTTGTAAAATGAAAAGTGTTGAGGTAAAAGTAAACTGATGTGCTTTAATGTGCTCACAGTGTGAAGAATAATCTGACTGCACACACGTCTGCTAACATCCAGTTACTTTCTCTATAAAATGTCTGTCGGGTTCTGACGTTCCTCCTCCTGCTGTAGCAGCTGGTGAGACTCGTGTCTGGTCTGAAGGAGAAAGCTCGGCTCTTCGGCTCTTCGGCTCTTCGCCTCTTCGGCTCTTCGCCTCTTCGGCTCTTCGGCTCTTCGCCTCTTCGGCTCTTCGCCTCTTCGGCTCTTCGGCTCTTCGGCTCTTCGGCTCTTCGGCTCTTCGGCTCTTCGGCTCTTCGCCTCTTCGCCTCTTCGGCTCTTCCGCTCTTCCGCTCTTCCGCTCTTCCGCTCTTCGGCTCTTCGCCTCTTCGGCTCTTCGCCTCTTCGGCTCTTCCGCTCTTCCGCTCTTCCGCTCTTCGCCTCTTTGGCTCTTCGGCTCTTCGGCTCTTTGGCTCTGTCGCTACACAAGTAAACACTCGAGTGTTTCTTCTTTGTCTTTCGGCTGCTCTCTCTCAGGTGTCGCCACAGCGAATCATCTGCCTCCGTCTACTCCTGTCCTCTGCACCCGTTCGGGGAGTTTGTGGTTTTGTTAAACATAAAATAAAAAAAAATACTTCAACACAAAGAACCCTTGTCTCTTCGAGATAAGATTGTCTTTTCTCCTCTTTTACTTTCAGATGCAGAATAAACACTAAACTCCCTCATCTCTTCAGGACAAAGTTTCCTTTTCTTTTTCCTCTTCATTCATGTCTTTAGTCTTGCGGTTCTCCCGTATACCGGAGGGACTCGATCTCGTACCTGGTGCTGCCTAATGTCTGTACCCCAAGTGCAGTGTCTTCAGGGTCTATATGGACATGTGCCCAGGTGTCAGGCGTTTCTCCAGAGTGTGTGTGTGTGTGTGTGTGTGTGTGAGGTGGCCACCGATCTGCCTGTCCAAGAACCTGTAGTTCCTCGCAGGTTTGTCTGTCACGGGATCTGCGGCGTTCCCATTGCAGCTGCTCGGTTATTTCAGAACTCTCTGATGAGTTCCGGTCCAGTATGTTCCAGGGGTGGAACCCATGAGCGTTCCTCTGGACTGTACCCCTCCCAATCCACCAAATACTGCGTGGTGGCCTGCACGCGCTGTGTGTGTTATGCTGTGTGTGGTGCGGCAGCTGGTATGTTACTCACATTAATGTTTTTGAGATTAGACCATTAGGATGTTCAGATGATCGTCTCAGGACGAGGGACTGGTGGATGCCGGCACCTGAGGAAGTGCTCAAGGTCCTGGTAGACTGGTAGATTTGCCTGAGGACAGACTGGTTAGGTCTTCAAGAAGCTTCCAAAAAAAGCTGCAAAAGACCTTCCAGAAGGGACTGTCGAACATGCTGTACACACAGAGGCCCAGACATCTGAGTCCATGCCAGATCTGGGGCCACCACCTTTATCTTGCCTGCGTCCATGCGGAGGTGCCGTCTGGACACCACAAAGCCCAAGAACGGGGCGATTGTTACGTGAAATTCTGATTTGTCCAGCTTGGCAAGCAAGTTGTGCTGCAGGAGAAGATCCAAGACTCTGACCATGAGAGCCTTTGAAGATGAGAAAGTGAAACATTAAAGCGTCTACTGGAGGACCTCAGTGATGAACCACTGGAAGACAGCGGGTGTGTCGGTCAGTCTGAAGGGCGTGACCAGGAATCCGTAATGACCTGAGAACGTGATGGCGCTGTTTTCCACTCAGTCCCTGTCTTTATGCTGATCAAATTATGGGCACTGTGGAGATCTTTGGTGAACATTTTGGTGAATTTGGTGAAAACCAGGGCTTTCTGCAGGCGTTCGAAGGCTGAGTGCATCCAAGGCAGAGGGTATCAGTTCCTCAGGGTCATGGTGTTTCCCGTCTTTTTCTTTATGAAGAAATAATAATCCTGAGTCACTGGATACCTGCTAATCCAGCACATTGTGTCAAAGCGAAACTGTTCATGAGAGACTGTGTGTGTGTGTGTGTGTGTGTGTGTGTGTGTGTGTGTGTGTGTGTGTTGTGCTGAGGGTGGAGTGTGAGCAGGTTCTGTAATGTGACAGGTATTAGGGTGTAGAACATTCTTCCAGAGATGAAGCCATGATGTTCTCTCGTGCTGTTGACCGTCAGGAGTTTCACCTGCTGCACTTCCACATGACGACGGCTGAGGAGATGTGAATCAGTTCCTATGTGAGGTTCTTCAGTTCAGCTCCATGAGTCTCTGGCTAAAGTATAGCAGGTGTGTCCCATTTCCTTTACACTCTGATTATTATTTACATACATTACGTTCAGTTTCACTTTCAATTTCACTATTCTTCTCTCTCTGTCTCTCTCTCTCTCTCTCTCTCTCTCTCTGTCTCTCTCTGTCTCTGTGTCTCTCTCTGTGTCTCTCGCCCAACAATCCAGTTCTACACGGTTCCTGCTTTAACTGGAAAAACAAGCTGGCTGTACATTTATAAAAACACTGAGAGGATGGCTATCTCACACACACACACACACAGACGGACTGAAACCACACCAGCTGAAAGTGTGACAATTCCACATCTCTCCCATCAGGTATTATAATATAATAATAATAATATATAATAATAATAATTGTTTTTAGTTTTCTGTGATGCTGAAGCTTTGTGTATAATGTGTGTGTGGTATTATTGCAGTCTCTATGCACTACTCTGAGCTGGTTTGTGTGTATTATTTAAAGATAAATTCTGCGTACAGGTTCAGCATTTTTTCTCCCTCAAATTTTAAAGGTTTGTAGTTAAGGAGAGCCGTTCATAAATAAACCTCCCTGGAAACACCTAGTAAGGAAACAAACACAACAACAGTGTATGGGGGGAGTTCGAGTCAAACCGGGACTCGTGATGATGTTTCTGATGAGTGATGGACGTTTACAGAAGACTTTAAACACGGTACTGATGAGACTCAGTAAAACGTCTGAGCGGTGCGAGTGTTTTAGAGAAGGCCGTACGTCTCTGCTCCAGTCTGTCCAGTTTCCAACTTTTGATTGTTATTTCATTCAAAACAGAAAATAATAATCTATACACATTATAATATACTTTATATGATAGACTTTTTATAAACGGTTGTCTTATTTAATATTATTGATAAAACCTGCTGTGTGGAATCTGTGTGTGTGTGTGTGTGTGTGTGTGTGTGTGTGTGTGTGTGTGTGTGTGGAACACACTCAGGTGTGACACAGTGCAGGTGATGAGACGTCAGTGTAAAGTTCATGAGTGTGTAATTAAGATTAATGATGAAGATGCGCACTGTCTCTCTCTCACACACACACACACACACACACACACAGGATGGAGCAGAAGGTCAGTGATGTTGTACAGATGTGCTGCGAGGTCTCCGGGGCCGTGAAGATGAAGGCCGCCGTGAAGGGCTCTGTGAAAGGAGGCGCGGTGGCGGGCGGGAGCGCGGCTGTGGGAGGGTTACTCCTCGGACCCGCCGGACTCGCTGTCGGTAAGAAAAACTTGAACTGCAGTCAAATTCTCAGTTTTCACCTTTTAATACCCAATTTTAAACAGGTTTCAATTTGAAATAAAAATGTTTAATTTTAGACTTTCCACAGTATTTTTATTGATTTTTAAACAGTCGTGTGATGTGTTTATAAAGGCCTCACACACACCCCTGTAGCACTCAGCACATGACCGAGGTGCACTCTGGGAAATGAAGTCCCATACGAAAATAAAGTCTCTGGGTGTAAGGCGCCCTCTAGGGGATACTCCTCATACGTGACGTTTTTGGTACATTGAATAGTAAATATAATAACGACTATAAATAACTTTTATTATAATAAATTCTATATATTTTATGTAGTTGATGAGGTTTAGTGAACTGTTACGCCCCCTAGTGGTGTAGACACCGGTGTCTTCAAAGCACAAATAGTTTATATGAAGAAAATAGTAACGATATCAACCAGGATCTCCTCCACACACACACACACACACACAGTACGGACATGTCCTACAGGATTTGCATTGTCCTTTGCATTTATTGACATTTTCCCAGATTAAATTCCCCTGTAACGCCTGCGACGACATCAGGATGTCCGTCTACGTGTCTGTAGTCAGATGATCAGCGAGCTGGACAATAAAACACGTTGATCTAAAATGAACTTTTATATATTTATCCCTGGTTACACTCGTCTTTTTAAACAGAGCGCTACAGCAGTGTAACACACTAACCCTAGGGTGTATAAACTTTTATGAACATTGTATGAACATTATGAACCTGTGTCTCCTCTCTGTTTCGAGGCGGGGCGGTGGGAGGACTCCTGGGCTGGTGGATGACCAGCGGGCAGTTTAAACCGGTTCCTCAGATCCTCATGGAGCTTCCTTCCCAGGAGAAACAGCAGCTTTACTCCGACATCAGAGCGATTCTGGGCTCGTTGGACTGGACGGACGCGTCTCAGCTGATGCTCTTGGTTAGAGCAGATAACGCGCTGCTGCAGAACGTCCAGGCTGGGATTCAGTCGTTTGTTAGTAAAAGTCTCGGAGCTGCAGTGGAGTACGGAGGCTGAGCTCAGAGATGAGGGTGTGTGTGAGTGTGTGTGAAACTTCACGGTCGTACACACACACACACACACACACATCGTCTCTCATACAGAGATGTCTGACACCTTCTCTCATACCTTACCCTGACCCTGACCTTGACCCTGACCCTGGGTTACTAGTCCGTAAGCTCTTATTGATGCTGCACTAAATATAATAAAACAGAATCTGTGTTTGAGTGTATCTGAGTGTATTATTTACCCCTTACACACACACACACACACACACACACACTTCTCAGACATGAGGTGAGACTGAGAGTAAAAGCTGATGTTTCATGTGCACACTGTGTGTGAGGTGTCGACTCTACTAAAGTCTTTCTTTAGTGTTGTGTCTTATGTTTGTGAGACTGAGCTGCCATCTGGTGGACACTGTAGGCATGACACTCTCACTCATGTCCTCTTTTAAATTCCAGAGCCGTGAGGCTGCCCCCTAGGGGTAGGTTGCAGCGGGTATGTTTCTACATTAAACCTAATTTCAGTTTTACACAAATATTTCTCACTCACTCATCATCTATACCGCTTTATCCTATGTACAGGCTCGTGGGGGCGGAGCCTATCCCAGGAGACTTAGGGCACAAGGCGAGGTACACACTGAACAGGCTGCTAATCCATCACAGGGCACACACACATAAACACACTCTCACACACACTACAATATGTGAAAAGCCAGTTAGCCTGATAATAGTCTGTGTGTCTTTGGACTGTGGGAGGAAACCAGATAACCTGGAGGAAACCCACCGAGCACAGACCCCAAGGCGGGAGGTGAACCGGACCCTGGAGGTCCAAGATGACAGTACTAACTACTACACCACCGTGCCGCCTACAAATATTTCTTTTATACAGTATGTGCATTAATAAGACTTTAATAATTGGAATTGATGGATTTAATCCGTAACAAAATTTTATGCCATTTACCTTCCCAAGGCTGCAACAGTCAGTATCGGGCTGATTCTTGTTAATTTCTAAAAATCCTCAGTAAAGTTTGATTAAAACAATAATGTGTTCTTCTGTGAGTTAGTACTTTGTTGGTCTCAGTCTCTGTATTGATCCCGGCGCAGTAAAGCAGTGGCTCTGGAATCTGCTCAGCTGTCATGTTCATGTCTCTACTGTTTGTTTATGTTTTATGCTCTAAAACACATTTTGTAGAAAGTAATAATTATAAGTCCTGGCCACTAGGGGGAGTAGCAGACAGGTGCACTGACTGTCGTGTCTGTAACTGAGTCAACGTGTTGTTTGTCCTCGTACCAGTTTAGTCCACTAGAGGGCGCTACAGCTCTGTGTGAGATCTGTGCAGCTGTAAAATGATTAAAGCTGCTGTTCTAACTTCATGTGTAGATGTCGTTTCCTTGGACCTCGACTCAGTGTTGTGACATATTTTATTCATATTTAATGCCACTTCTGCCCCAACACAAACTCAGGGAGGCCCGTATCACCCTGTATATACCCTAACCCGTATCACCCTGCCTGTTTCTACTGGTGGGGCAGTTACTGTGATCTCACGTTAACTGACATCACACTGAGGACACCGTGCTGCAGAGACTACGCTGAGGACACCGTGCTGAGGACACCGTGCTGCAGAGACTACGCTGAAGACACCGTGCTGAGGACACTGTGCTGAGGACACCGTGCTGAGGACACTGTGCTGAGGACACCGTGCTGCAGAGACTACGCTGAGGACACCGTGCTGAGGACACCGTGCTGAAGACACTACCCCCCGCTGAGGGGACACGTTGCTGAGGCACTGTGTGAGGACACCGTGCTTGCAGAAGACTACTCTAGGACACCGTGGCTGAGGGCACCGTGCTGCAGAGGACTTACGCTGAAAGACACCGTGCTGAGGGACCATGTGCTGGAGGGACACCGTGCTTGAGGCACACTGTGCTGAGGAACCCCGTGGCTGCAGAGATCGTTGAGGACACCGTGATGAGGACACCGTTGCTGCAGAGACTGACCGCTGAGACCGTGTGAGGAACCACTTGTGCGAGGACACCGGTGCTGCCAGGGGACTACCGCTGAAAGACACCGTTTCTGCTGAGGACACGTGCTGAGGGACCCGTGCTTGCCCAGAGACTACGCTGAAAACGTGCTGAGGACCCTGTGCTGAGGACACGTGCTGAGGACACTGTTGCTGAGGCACCGTGCTCTTGCCGGACTACGATGAGGACCTGTGCTGAGGGCACGTGCTTGCAGAGACTAGCTGAGACCGTGCTGAGGACACTGTGCTGAGGACACCGTGCTGCAGAGACTACGCTGAGGACACCGTGCTGAGGACACACGCTGAGGACACCGTGCTGAGGACACCGTGCTGCAGAGACTACGCTGAAGACACCGTGCTGAGGACACTGTGCTGAGGACACCGTGCTGCAGAGACTACGCTGAGGACACCGTGCTGAGGACACTGTGCTGAGGACACTGTGCTGCAGAGACTACGCTGAGGACACTGTGCTGTTACATGGAGATTTGACGGAGAATCTCTGCATGTTACAAACTGTTCTTGTTCCTCAACTACTTTTCCTGTAATTTCCTCCATGTCAGAAGGTGGATTATGTAAAATAATGTCCTTCCAGCTGTGAGTTTTGTTTGATGGACCGGCGTCACATCTGGAGTGAATAATCACACTTTTTTCTCCCTGCTTTATGTGGAGGAAGCCTGAGATATTTTAATACACATCAGTTTAATACATTTACTGAAGAAGAGACCAAAGATCATTAGTTAAGTCCTGAGAAGTTCAGTTCTGTTCTGTTCTGTTCTGTTCTGTTCTGTTCAGTTCTGTTCTGTTCTGTTCAGTTCTGTTCTGTTCTGTTCTGTTCAGTTCTGTTCTGTTCTGTTCTGTTCTTTTCTCTCAAACAGCCTGAAATTATCAAGGACAAAAAGTTTATTTTTCCTGGTTTAATAAATAATTCTTAATCAAGTGCGTGTAATGCTAACCTTCTATTGTTTGAAATATGTCTGTTTAATCACACACACACACACACACACACCCTGACCAGGATAAGGCGCGAGTCTGATTCAGAGTGAGTCGGAGAATTCAGATGAGGGCAGCAGTGTGTGTCTCAAACACTAAGAAACGTAAATGAGTGTGTTAGTGCTGTTCACCTAGACGTCTCGTTACAGGCCACACCCTGAAAACACTCAGACTAAAGTATTTTTACAAAACCGGTTGGAGAGGTTACAGGCTGATACTGTAAAGCAGTGGGAAAGTCCAAAGTGTGTGTGTGTGTGTGTGTGTGTGTGTGTGTGTGTGTGTGTGTGTGTGCGCGCTTCTCGTAAGGAGGAGGTGAGAGGTTTCCTCTGGAGCTGGACATGTGACCCTGAAGAAGATCTACAGAGACATGCTGCCTCTATATTACTGTTTCATTATTATTGTGAATGTTTACATTTTCATATGACTGAAGAGGTGAAAATTGAAAATGAACCCTGATGACCTGACAGGAGACACTAGGTGAGGTCTCGGTGAGGGAGAGGGAGGAGGTGAGCTGCTTCTGGGCGAAACACGACGTCTCAGAATCATTTCATACTAAATAAACAATAACACTTCTGCATTCCGATTCCTACTGTCCTGATATTCCTAACAAGCTGCTAAATGTCCTGAACACTTCAACTAGAACACCGGAAAAGTATTTAAGTTTCCAATCGGACTGCTTTACTGATTTTAGTGTAAAATAATCTAAGACGAACATTTAAACAACTACACGGATGAAATGAAAGTTGAACATTATTTAAGCTTACGTACAGAACCTGAACCGTAAGTGAAGAGAGAAATGTGGGAGAGACGGAGACCAGCAGACGTCTGGGCGAGTGAGAGCCATCACTTATAAACCCTGTCACTGTCACACCATCACCCCTACATTCACGTACTGTTTCAGACAGTAATGATGTTTATTTATTATTTCCTAAAGACCGACAGATCAGGAGACGAACACGAGCGAAGGGAGACATATGATCTCTAAAAACGTTAAGGACAAAAAAGTCAATTATGAGAATAACAGACACACACTGTTCACAGCTCTAGTGTTAGTGTTAGTTCACTCTGTACAGGAATCTACACACACACACACACTTATTTAAGTGCTGTTCTTTATTCCTAATGTTGTCTACATTTACATTGTTTGACAGACACCCCGCCCATGGCGCTGCGGTCACAGACGTCACTGACGTGGAACTCTACCGTCTTCTGTCTCAGATCCGCGCTGAACTCCATGGACTTTCCCATTCTACTGTCTATTGCTCAATCCAGTGAGTGCTGGCACACACACACACACACACACACACACACACACACACTTTTTATGTTATAGAGGGCAAAGACCAGCCGCAGTCGATCGTCACCACTAACCAGACGTTCAGCTTCCTCTGGCTCGGCAAAATATATGATTAAACTATAATCATAAAAATCTAAAATCGTCTTTTATTAAGTGTGTGTACGTATATATTTCACCCTGTCTGTACAATCTGAACAACTTAAACTCAGAGGAAATGAAAGCTTCTGCTCCACAGTCCTGTATTTTTCTTGTATTTCTTGGATGTCGCGCCGTCATGCTGCCCCAGTAAAAGCCCAGTACCACCCTGACGCTCCTTATTAAGGGGAGTGTAAACTTCTGATCACATCTCTACAGGGGTCCTCTGGGGAAGATCCTCATTTCCTCACTAACAGCCGTTACAGAGCGGTGAGCGCTAATCCCTCATACCGCTCTTATCTCCGGCTCAGACACATTACAGAGCACTTTACTGCGCTGGTGCTGCTGGTATTGGTGTTTATGGTCGTGGTGTTTATGGTACTGGTGTTGGTGGTACTGGTGCTGGTGGTACTGGTGTTTATTGTACTGGTGCTGGTGGTGTTGGTTGTACTGGTGCTGGTGGTACTGGTGTTTATGGTAGTGGTGCTGGTGGTACTGGTGTTTATGGTACTGGTGTTTATGGTACTGGTGTCGGTGGTTCAGAGCAAAGCGGTTTACTGTAAGAGTGTTCTTCTGCTGAGTAATCACTTCCTGCTGTGTTTTGTGTCAGACATTTTCACATGAAATAGAACTGTGTGTGTGTGTGTGTGTGTGTGTGTGTGTGTGTGTGTGTGTGTGTGTGTGTTTATTACAGTAATATAGAAGTGTTGTCAGAGGGTCAAAGTGTGTGCGTGCATATTTACAGGAACTGTGTGTGTGTGCGTGTGTGTGCGTGTGGTGTGTGTGATGTGTGTGGTGTGTGTATGTGTGTGTGTGTGTGTGTGTGTGTGTGTGTTGTTTGTGTGTGTGTAGTCTTGTGTGTTGGTGTGTGTGGTGTGTGTGTTCGTGTGTGTGTGTTGATGTTGTGTATGTGTGAGTGTGTTATTACAGTAAGTATATTTCGTTGTTGTCAGAGGGTCAAAGTGTGTGCGTGCATATTTTACAGGAACTGTAGCTGTTTGTGTGCGTCGGTGTGTGTGTGTGGTGTGTGTGTGTGATGTTGTGTGTGTGTGTGTGTGTGTGTGTGTGTGTGGTGTGTGTGTGTGTGGGGATGTTGTGTGATGTGTGTGGTGTGTGTGTGAGTGAGTGAGTGTGTGTGGGTGGTGTGGATGTGTGTGTGTGTTGTGTGTGTGTGGTGTGTGTGTTGTGTGTTGTGTGTGTGTGTGTGATGTGTGTGGTGTGTATGTGTGGGTGTGTGTGTTGAGGAGTGTGTGTGTGTGGTGTGTGTGTGTGTGTGTGTGTGTGTGTGTGTGTGTGTGTGTGTGTGTGTGTGTGTGTGTGTGTGTGTGTGTGTGTGTGTGTGATGGTGTGAATGATGGTGTATGTGATGGCGTGATGGTGTGAGTGCGTCATGGTGTGTGTGTATGATGGTGTGTGTGTATGATGGTGTGTGTGTGTGATGGTGTGTGTGTGGTGGTGTATGTGTGTATGCGTGTATGTATGCGCGTGTGTGTGTGTGTGTGTGTGTGTGTGTGTGTGTGTGTGTGTGTGTGTGTGTGTGTGTGTGTGTGTGTGTGTGTGTGTGTGG
>QNUK01001170.1:82500-102934 GCA_013621035.1 Clarias magur | reverse complement strand
AGACTAGCTGGGTTAGTGAGGTTAGTACACTACATGTTGTACTGGGGAGACTGGAGGCTGACCTAACCGGGTTAGTGGCTAATAGTGTTAGTACTGACCTAGGGGACCGGAAGACAAAAGGCAGGGCACACATGAGGCTATACCAAACTAGCGGCCAACCTACTAGTGACCAGAACCACTAGCAGTCACTCCCACCAGAGATTAGCCTACTGGAGGCTAACCCTACTAGGGGCTAACCCTACTAGCCGTCAAGGCCTACTAGCGGCTAACCCTGCTAATGGCCAAGCACTCATGTGGCTACACATACAAAGGAAAAGACCAGAAGGCAAAACAGTACTTACACAGGACACAGGAGGAGACACAGCCTAACTACACAGTGAACAAAGCAGCTCCATGAATCCACAGACACAAGGAACATCAAGAAAACAAAACTAGAGCCCTCTGATAACTAAGGTTACAAAACATAAATCAAATATAAACTCAAAGTAACAAAAAGGAATGCCCACATGATGGTAATCCAGACAGACAAACAAACAAACAAACAAACAAACAAACAAACAAACAAACACCAACAGACACTCAGACAATCACCAACAATGCTCGACCCAGTTTCCCAGAACAAACTGCTATTTATAGAAGGTTTTAATGAGACACCTCAGTTCAGGTGAGCCTCATCACCTGACTGAGGTGCCTTCTGGGAAACTGAGTCAACCAACAGGAACTACACACAAAGACAGACAGACATGAACAGTGACCTCTAGTGGAGGTTCCTAACATGGAGAGATACGTTGATCTAGCATCACTGAGAGCTTTTTTATACTTCAGGATGCTCTCCTTCCAAGCTATTTTGAATACTATCAATTTAGTTTGGCGCCATTTATGTTCAAATTTGCGAGCGGTTTGTTTTAAAGCACGTGTGTGGTCATTATACCAAGGAGCGAGTTTCTTATCTCTAATCATTTTCCTTTTAACTGGAGCGATATTATCTAAGCTATAACGAAGTGCTGACTCTAGATATTCATTCGCCTGTTCGAGTTCTGTGAAGTCAGATGGCGATCCAATCAAAGTAGATAATTCTGGAAGATTATTGATAAAGCTCTGTGCGGTATTTGATGTAAATGTACGTTTAAGGTGGAAGCGCGGTGCTGTGAGTACATTATTACTATAACACGCTTTAATCGAGACAAGGTAGTGATCTGAGATAACTTCAGACTGTGGAATTGTGGGTATATTTCCTATACTTAATCCGAAGGATAATATTAAATCCAAAGTGTGAGCTGCTTTATGAGTGGGTCCTACTACACACTGATTTACCCCTACTGAGTCCAGTATGGACAAGAATGCTGTTCTCAGAGGGTCTTCTGGATTCTCAAAATGAATATTAAAGTCTCCAGCAATTAACGCTTTATCTACAGAAACAACAAGGTTTGAAAGGAAATCTGCAAATTCACAGAGAAACTCCGAGTACGGCCCAGGGGGTCTGTAAATGATGATTAGCGGGATTGACTGAGCTGACTTTATGTTACTATAGAGAACTTCAAATGCATTAGATTTAAAACTGTGTTTATGTACGAGAGACAGATTATGGTTATAAATAACTGCGACTCCTCCTCTACCAGTTAGCCGAGGCTGGTGTATGTAGCTGTATCCAGGAGGACTAGCTTCATTTAGAGCCACATACTCGTCCTGTTTAATCCAGGTTTCTGTTAAGCATAATATATCAAACTCCTGATCTGTGATAGTTTCATTAACAATAACTGCTTTAGATGCGAGAGATCTAATATTTAACAGTCCTAGCTTCAGATCAGAGGTGCGACTGCGCATTCAGTGTGATCTGAGTTTGTGGTCTCTATGTTAATTAAATTACTAAAACAGACTTTCTGAGTCTTTCTAAATGTGTGTTTATGTTTATCTCGGGGAACAGACACAGTCTCAATCTGATGAACCCTGAGTGACGACTCTATGCAGCTAGCAGACGGTTGATGACAGAAAAAAGGCGAAACCCAGTAGTATGAAAATTTAAAAATGAGTTGCTATTAATATTATTATTGTATGAACAAAAAGCTATATAACTTAAATGCTGATACAAACGCGAAGCTTTCGCGGCAACCATACAAAAACAGGAAGCTATGTCACGCCAACAGGAAGTCACCTTGTGTAACACCTGCCTCGTGATCATCGCGCGTACACAGACACAAAGAGCAGGCTGATACAGAGAGAGAAAATGGATCTTTAACCTCTAATGAGACTTTTTTTTGCTTTATACGCGCACACACGTGTGTTATAATAAACAGTATACATGTGCTGTACACAGACACATACAAACACAAAATAAAGGATGTTTTACACACACACGTGGTCACAGTGTTATAGTAAACAGTACACGTGTGCACGGATGTTGATTATACCAGTGAGAGACGAGCACTACGACCCAACAGCGATGAAGATTACCCACAATTCCACACTGCAAGAGAGAGAAAAACCGTTGGCTCAGTTGTGATCATGTGATGCTCGGCATCAGAACGAGAAGCGCATGCGTGATACATGATACTCGGTACTTGTAAACCAAGACTTTCTCGTTTTTCAAATCAAAATTGATTAAAAATCTTTGCTCATCTTGCAGAACACAACTGCGTTACTGCGTTACTCGCACTCAGAGATTCTACTGTACACACACACACACATATATACGCATCATACGTGTGTGTGTGTGTGTGTGTGTGTGTATTAGAGTGGTGATGTGGATATCCCTGACACACTGGATGACAGTGAAGGAAGCGATGTTTTACCGAATGATGATCTTGAAGCCCCGCCTCCTCCAGACAGCGCAGGCGGAATGGTTAAATTCGGCTGGATCAAAGGCGTACTGGTGAGTGTTTAACACACACACACACACACACACACACACACACACACACACACACACACACACATGCAACACACGCACACATACATGCTCACACAAAATATTCACAAAGAAAACACACACACACATGCACAAAATACACAAAAACAGACACAAACACACAAAACACACACACACACACACACACACACACACAAACAAACAAGACACACACAGACAAAAATACACACACAATACACACACACACACACACACACACACAAAATAGACAAGCATAGACACACAATACACACACATAAAAAAACACACAAACACTTTGTAATTGTGTGTGTGTGTGTGTGTGTGTGTGTGTGTGTGTGTGTGTGTGTGTGTATTGTGCAGGTGAGGTGTATGCTGAATATCTGGGGTGTGATGCTTTTCATTCGTTTATCGTGGGTGTTTGGGCAAGCAGGATCAGGTGAACACACACACACACACACACACACACACACACACACACACACACACACATTGTAACAGAGAAAAGTTCATCTTATTTGAATAAATGAACCACGTGACCCCCTGAACAATAGAAATGACAGAATAATTAGAATTGTCTTGTTTCTGCTTCACCACATAATTGGGAATTTATTTCATCACACGTTTGAAAACAAATATCTACTGTAACTCTTTAAAATATATTTCCAGCTGTAATCTCAAGGTTTCTCACTTCTAAACGTTTTCATTTCTCCATGTTTAATCCTCTCGGCTCTTCGATCACCACAACAGAGAGTCGACTCCTAGAGTTTAGGATGAATAATTCATTATAAGATTCGACTCACTTATGTAGTAAGAAAACACCTAGTTTTAGTTATAAACTTTATATTCTCACTTTGTGTATATTTCTTATGACTGTAATGTTAATTATTTATGTTTAGCAGAGGAAATGGTGAGTAATATTTTAGCATTTGTCCTGTATAACATTAACTAGTTTTCCTTTCTGGTTTTAGCTAACATTTACATTAACCCTTACACACAGAGCGGAGAACTGCTGGAGTAAGGCATTATATTTCTGTGTGTGTGTGCGTGTGTGTGTGTGTGTGTGTGTGTGTAGTCCTACTCAGGACACAGCCTTATTAAAAATGTAGAATAGTTTATGTTAAAGTCATTGAGCAGGAGGTTACAGGTTTATGTGTTTGGCCCCGGGCACCAAAGTGTGTGCGCTAACTGAAAGCCGCGGCTCCTCAGACTCCATTAGCTCAGAAACGTATTTTTCAGCTTTATGGTGTGTGAATGATGGTCTCACGGCGGTAACTTCACACATTCAGAAAACCCAAATGGAACAGCGGGCAATTTCTAGGTAATTAAAGAATAATCATTTAAAATAGTGACCCGAGGCAGTTCTGGTGTTGCTGGAGGGACGGAGCTTCCACACTCCTCTGCTGTTAGTTAACCAGGATGGAAAAAGTTTACTTCCCCTGAGTCAGGGGGTTCTGATCCACGTCCAGGTGAACTCTAACAGTGACAGAGTGTTTGTGGTTCCTGTGGTTTCCTGCTTGTCAAAAATTGCTACTGAGAGCAGAATCTATCAATTTGTGCTAATGTGTGGAAAGCTGTTACACACTAAAGGACTGTATGTAGTTTTACAGCGAGTACAGCATGTTTTGATGTTTTATTTATTGGAGATATTAGGAGTAGCATATTCTGATAGACGTGCTGTAATGGACATGCGTTTGTCTCGTGCTCGATGGTGTAGTGCGCTGTGCAGCCCTCATGCCCCCTAATGTACCCTGCATGGGGGTCACTGCTAGGACCAGGTGTTTACTGTTTGATTCATACACACTCACATTTCATACAGACGTCCATCTCATCTTTGATTGAAAGCTGCTTTGAGACGATGAAACTGTTCACCGCGCTGGACAAATACAATCGAACTGCATCCAATTACTTTGTGTTTCCTCTTATAGACCTCTTTAGTTCTGTGAATACACCAGACAACATTCTGACACTCTACTGTGTGTGTGTGTGTGTGTGTGTGTGTGTGTGTGTGTGTGTGTGGCCAATATTGTGAGAATGGGGGGGGGGGGGGGGGGGGGCAATGTTATCTTTAGCCCTAGTTCCATGTCCCGAATGATTCTGTGATTAAAACACACACACACACACACACACACACACACACACACACACACACACACACACACACACACACACACACACTCGTATTTGTTTATAATTTTAGACTGAGGATAGAATCAGAGTCAAAAATAGCAGAAATATGAAGTGAGGGAGATTCATGTGAAGGTGGAGAAGAGACAGATGAGACAGGAGTGGAGTGTCTCGCTCGCTCCCAGATGTCCATATCCACAGGAACAGCACACTGAGGCGGCCATCTTGGATAACACAGTCTGAGTGCAGATCAAATCCCTGCTCTCCGTTATCACCCAGATGAGGATGGGTTCCCTGGTGAGTCTGGTTCCTCTCAAGGTTTCTTCCTATTACCATCCCAGGGAGTTTTTCCCTCAGCACCGTCGCCCTCGACTCGTTCATCAGGGACCATCTGATCATTCTGATTCACACACACTCACATCTCACACACACTCACATCTCACACACACTCACATCTCACACACACTTCTGTCATTTCTTTTGGTGATGTAAAGCTGCTTTGTGCTATACAAATAAAACTGAATTTACATGGAGTGAAGACGTTTTTAATAAAAAAAAAAAAAAATTCAGAAACTTGTGAGTTTTACCTGAAAGCTGTGTGTGTGTGTGTGTGTGTGTGTGTGTGTGTGTGTGTGTGTGTGTGTGTGTTACAGGTTTGGGAATTATTATCATTTTACTCAGTTTGGTGGTCACCACACTTACCGGTCTGTCCATGTCAGCCATCTGCACTAATGGAGTCGTACGGGGAGGTATATAAACACACACACACACACACACACACACACACACACACACACACACACACACACACACACACACACACACACACACACACACACACACACACGCACACACACACACACGCACACACACACAGATATTCTATTGAAATGACTTAAATTCAAATACATGTTTTTTTTTTCTGGCCAAAACACAGTAGTTTTGTTGATTTTTTTATTATTATGTTAAACATATAATACAGAAAGTGTGTGTGTGTCAAAGAAGCTCTGAAGTTTATACAATATGGAAGTGACAAATTCAAATTTTATTTGTCACATACACAGTCATACACAGTACGATATGCAGTGAAATGCTCATACGACCGCTCCGTGACCTTAAATATGTTTACAAATGGAACCTATAAAACAGATTCCAGCAAAGTTTAAAAATATATATAAAATCTGAAGTATAATATAATATATTACAACTTAGTTACTAACTTTGGAGAGATTTACTAACATTTTGGAGAGATTATTTTATTTGTGAAAAAAAAGTTAATATAAACATAGTTTTTCAATTATTAATATTTTAAATAAATAAAATTGGTGGACGCTTCTAGAAGTATATGACCTGTAAAAATGACTGCATGAATTAAAATGTTCCTTCCAAACTGAGGATTTTCCCCACAAATTACCAACAACGCTGGTTTTGTTTAAATGCTCCACATTAGACACGCCCCTCATGTTATGTAGCCATAAAACATACAAAACTATAGTTCATTCAGTTAAAATAGATTGTTGTAATCTGTCCAATAATTGTTGTTATCACACGCACATCATTAAAAGTCCAGGGTGACCTCAGTGATGTGTGTGAGAGATGCGTTTGGTAAAAGATTCAATCTGTAGTGTCTGTAACCATTATGTTGCAATATCTTATCAGTTTGACATTTTAGAATAATACACTCTTTCAGGTGTTTTCATGTGAAATCTAAATTGTTCAAGTTTCATCTGAATGATAATTAAGATCAGTGAAAGATTTTACTTTTAAAAAGTTACAGACACTAAAACATGTCAGGGCATGAAACTGTATTTAGCAAGTGTGTTTCTTTTTATCTTGTAAAAATATGAATGTGGATTTACAGAAAAGCTCATTGTGGCTCGGGAGATAATGATGATGTTATTATATAAAATTAACTGTTATGACAAATGGGGTCACATGATCATATGAACGTGACATTTTTCACCTCAGTGAGACAATGTTTAGCACCGACACGTTTTGGCTGTGTGTGTGTGTGTGTGTGTGTGTGTGTGTGTAATCAGGAGGAGCGTACTATCTGATCTCGCGCAGTCTGGGTCCGGAGTTTGGCGGCTCTATCGGTCTGATCTTCGCCTTTGCTAATGCTGTAGCTGTGGCCATGTACGTGGTGGGCTTCTCTGAGACGGTGGTGGACCTGCTGAAGGTACAGACCCCTGCGCCCCCCGTCCCCCCCCCCGCCCCCCCGTCTCTCTCTGGTCCGTTCGGTGTGTATTGCTCAGACCTCACTGCACACAGGGTTACTGCTCTCTGACCACAACCCTGGAAAACACATTTCTGAGCTAATGGACTGTGAGGAATGGTGGATCTCACTAAGTGCTGCTGCTTTACCACCTGAGGTGTGATTATTACCCCCCGGGGCAGAGTGTGTGACTTCACACGCATAAAGATTAGTCAGCCAGCCTGAACGGACTTTCAGCAGCACGAGTTAAAGTCTGATCCCTGATCGTTCAGTTTCTCTGAGTTTTCTGAGGTGATTTCTGAGAACCCTTGACTCCAACGTCTGGTTCATGTTGATTAATGAGAACACGAGCGTTAAGCACTTGGGAACCATCCCAGAGTTCACTGGAAAAATCCATGCAGCATGCAGTACTTGGGCATGACTGGACTCGGAAGCCAATCGTACCAGGACACTGAAGTGGCATCATCAGTGCCGTCTGTCTACTCCAAAATCACCGCGCGCGTGTGTGTGTGTGTGTGTGTGTGTGTGTAGCACGCTCCACTCTCCACCTCTCACCCACACAGCCACAGAGTCACTCCTCACATTATTTCCCAAAATATTAATAATATTGGGCAGAGCGTGAAGACTGAGAATGTTGCTCTCTTCTGCTCTGTGTCTGTAATGGTGGCTCACACACAGACCTGGTGCGACTGGGCCCTGTTCAGATGAATCATATCTAATATAAACGCGCCATAAATTCATTGCTTTTTTAAATCACTGCTAGCGTGTTAACAAGCTCTTTGGATTTAGCAGATCTACTTACATAATAATTAATATAATGCTAATTGTGTTGATTTATTCTTCACAGGTTTGTTCAAAGACAAAAGAAATCACACTTCATTGTGTTGTGGGATGCACACACACACACACACACACACACACACACACACACACATGTTTATGGATTGTGATGATTTTAGGAGAATGACGCCATGATGGTGGACGAGACGAACGATATCCGGATCATCGGCTGCATCACGGTGGTGCTGCTGCTCGGCATCTCTGTCGCCGGGATGGAGTGGGAGGCCAAGGTCAGACCACACACACGCACACACACACACACACGCACACACACACACACACACACACACACACACACACACACACACAGTTTAATGTTACTTGTGTATGTGAGCAGTGTTCTTTTAAACGCAGCAGTGTGAGAAAACAGACTGTGTAGGTCCAGACTGTCTATGTTTTTTATTAACATTGTGTGAAGTCTGAAGTAACATCCAAATGATACAGTGAATAAATAAGGTGTGTGTGTGTGTGTGTGTGTGTGTGTGTAGGCTCAGATTGTGTTGTTGGTGATCCTGCTGGTTGCCATAGCGAATGTTTTTGTGGGGACAGTCATCCCCGCCACCAAGGACAAAAAGAGCAAAGGCTTCTTCAGCTACCAGGGTGATGTTCATAAACAAACAAACAAACAAACAAACAGTCTTGTGTTGTGTGTGTGTGTGTCTCAGTGTGTTTGTTCCACCACAGCCTCCATCATGGCTGAAAACTTCACTCCAGACTTCCGAGACGGGGAAACGTTTTTCTCTGTCTTTGCCATCTTCTTCCCGGCAGCCACAGGAATTCTGGCAGGAGCGAACATCTCCGGAGACCTGGAGGTAACCATGGAGCTCCTCCATCACGCTGGAGAACCACTGGGTCCTGCAGGAACATTCACTCACCAACACCAAATACCCCCTTTATCACAACCAGCTGGTGTGTACAACTCTACTGCAAGAGACTCAGTGTGTGTGTGTGTGTTTGTGTGTGTGTGTGTGTGTGTGTACAGGATCCTCAGAGTGCTATTCCAATCGGTACACTCCTGGCCATCTTCATTACAGGAATAACGTACCTGGGCATCGCTCTGTGTGTGTGTAAGTACAGCAAGCACATGCTAACACGTGCTAATGATCAACGTGCTTGGCTAATGCTCAGTAACACAGTCCGCACACACACACTCCCCCAACACACTCCCCTAACACACTCCCACAACACACTCCCCCAGCACACTCCCTCATGCACACTCCCACAACACACTACCCTAATACACTCCCCCAGCACACTCCCCTAACACGCTCCCCCAACACCCTACCCTAATACACTCCCCCAGCACACTCCCCTAACACGCTCCCCCAACACCCTACCCTAACACACTCCCCCAACACCCTACCCTAACACACTCCCCTAACACACTCCCCTAACACACTCCCCACAACACACTCCCCCAGCACACTCCCTCATGCACACTCCCACAACACACTACCCTAATACACTCCCCCAGCACGCTCCCCCAACACCCTACCCTAACACACTCCCCCAACACCCTACCCTAACACACTCCCCTAACACACTCCCCTAACACACTCCCCCAACACACTCCCCTAACACACTCCCACAACACACTCCCCCAGCACACTCCCTCATGCACACTCCCACAACACACTACCCTAATACACTCCCCCAGCACACTCCCCTAACACGCTCCCCCAACACCCTACCCTAACACACTCCCCCAACACCCTACCCTAACACACTCCCCTAACACACTCCCCTAACACACTCCCCCAACACACTCCCCTAACACACTCCCACAACACACTCCCCCAGCACACTCCCCCATGCACACTCCCACAACACACTACCCTAACACACTCCCCCAGCACACTCCCCAAACACACTCCCCCAACACACTCCCCCAACACCCTACCCTAACACACTCCCCTAACACACTCCCACAACACACTCCCACAACACACTCCCACAACACACTCCCCCAGCACACTCCCCCAACACACTCCCCTAACACACTCCCACAACACACTCCCCCAGCACACTCCCCCAGCACACTCCCCCAACACACTCCCCTAACACACTCCCCCAGCACACTCCCCCAGCACGGTCCCCCAACACACTCCCCCAGCACACTCCCCCAACACACTCCCCCAGCACACTCCCCCAGCACACTCCCCAAACACGCTCCCCTAACACACTCCCCCAACACACTCCCCCAACACCCTACCCTAACACACTCCCCTAACACACTCCCCCAACACACTCCCACAACACACTACCCTAACACACTCCCACAACACACTCCCCCAACACACTCCCCTAACAGTACTCCCCCAACACACTCCCCCAGCACACTCCCCCAACACACTCCCCTAACACACTCTCCTAACACACTCCCCTAACACACTCTCCTAACACACTCCCCTAACACGCTCCCCTAACACACTCTCCTAACACACTGCCCTAACATGCTCCACAGTGTGTATTTGCATTAAACCCAGTGTCTGGTGTGTATGCAGCTGGTACAGTGGTGAGAGACGCTACCGGAAATGTAAACGACACCATCATTCCAGGCTCAAGCTGTAATTTCTCAACTGCCTGTAATTTTGGCTACGATTTCTCTGTATGCGCACACACCAAGTGCCCGTACGGACTGATGAACAACTTCCAGGTGAGAGGTCATCTTAGGACTGAATTTAAAGAAAGCAAATCTCATGTATTATGACACACTGAAAGTGTGTATCTGTGTGTGTGTGTGTGTGTGTGTGTGTAGGTGATGACGATGGTGTCTGGGTTCGGCCCCCTCATCACTGCAGGAACGTTCTCTGCCACACTCTCGTCTGCGCTCGCCTCCCTTGTCAGCGCTCCAAAAGTCTTCCAGGTCAGAGGGAAACTCGTCGGCTCACTCCATTCACTCTCACTCTCTCACTCCCTCACTCACTCACTCACTCACTCACTCATCATCTATAGCGCTTTATCCTGTATTCAGGGTCACGGGGGGCCTGGAGCCGATCCCAGGAGACTTAGGGCACAAGACAGGGTACACCCAGGACAGGGTGCCATACACACACTCACACACTCATTCACACACTACAGGCAATTTGGGAACACCAATTCGCCTAATCTGCAGGTCTTTGGACAGTGGGAGGAAACCGTAGTACCCGGAGGGAACCCACCAAGCACGGGGAGAACATGCAAACTCCACACACACAGAGATGGGAATCGAGTCTGGCTGGGAATCGAACCCGGACCCTGGCCACTCCATTCAATTCAATTCAATTCTATTTGTATAGTGTTTTAACAGTTGTCATTGTCGCAAAGTAGCTTTACACAATCATAAGAATTATGGAGGTTTATATGAAATGTGAGTGTGTGTGAGCCAGAATGATCAGATCGTCCCTGATGGGAAGAAACCTTGAGAGGAACCAGACTCAGCAGGGAACCCATCCTCATCTGGGTGATAACGGAGAGCAGGGATTGATCTGCACTCATACTGTGTGTCAGGAGGCTGGAAGTTCAGTAGAACAGGAGACGTGTTTAAGTTCATATGGAGTCCAGTTGGTTATTGGAGACTCAGGTAGACTGTAGGAAACTCCAGCCCTGAACTATGGAGAGACTGCAGTCATGAGTCACGAGCTGTCTGCATCAGCCAAGGACAGGACACACAATTACGTCCCACACACTACACACTAACTCACTGCACCCTACACACTACATACCAGCTAGTTAATGTGCGTATCAATATGCCAACTAATTACAGACTTATTAGACCCAAGTTCACCAGGACACTGGCCTGTTAGCATGCTAATCTTATCTCTAGTGTGAATGTTCACCTGCAGCAGACACCTGACAGGTGATACAGATGCGGTTAGACAGGTCTATCTCTCTCTGTTCCAGGCTCTGTGTAAAGACAACATCTATAAGGCTCTGCATTTCTTCGCTAAAGGTCACGGTAAAAACAACGAACCCATCCGAGGCTACGTGCTCACCTTCGCCATAGCTGTGGCCTTCATCCTGATCGGTGAGGAGCGTGTACAGGTGGGGTGGGGGTGGGGTAAGTTCATTATCACCTTATTATTAAACCTTTCTCTTTCTCTCTCTTCAGCTGAGTTGAACGTCATCGCTCCCATCATCTCTAACTTCTTCCTGGCCTCCTATGCACTCATTAACTTCTCCTGCTTCCATGCTTCCTACGCTAAGTCCCCAGGTTTGTCTGCACTAAACTAGCGTGTGAGACCTAATGGAGTGTGTAAGAGCTAATCTAGCATGTGAGAAAGCTGCCAACTTTTCAGAAAAGTTTGGAATGAGATTTTAAAATAAGGGCACTGGTTTTGCACACAGACACAGAGAGGACAGAGAAAAATACAATATCTGCGCTGAGTTTAATCAAACACAAAACACTGCATCACTATTTATGTTCATGTCAGCACATGAATAATCCAGCTGGTTTAGAGCGAATCCTACAAAGCACGTGCAATATCATGTGTAATGTATGACGGCTCCACTTTTCAGCATGCGTCTAAGCCATGGCTGAACCGTTTGAGATGTCAAACCACCTGTGTTCGGTGGCGATGCAGGTGCTTTGGTCATCGTTTGTGTAGAATGTGACATGTGTGTGTGTAGGATTTGTAGTGTGTTTAGTGTGTAGTGTAGTGTATGTAATGTGTGTCCATTGTGTGTGTTTTGCAAATGACCCAAAAAAATCTGACCTTGTGTTGAGCCCATGACATGAATAGTGAAATCGTTCAGCTCAGTGAGATCTAGAAGGGTACCGAGTTTGACATGTATACGTGCAGGTGTGTAGGAGTTATGAACGTCAAAATCTCACGCTCAGGACCCAGACTCGCAGGCAGTAAATTCCAACTTGTCTGCCAATTTCCATAGTCATGTCATCATCTTGCTGATCAAGAGGGCCTTCGCACATTATGACATCAGGACTGTTAAACAGAGCTAGTGCATGTCTGTGTCTAACAGAACAAAAAGTACTTGACTGAAGAAACAAAATAAAATCTATAAAGAAATAAAAAATAAAAAAGATTTCATTTTGTTTCTTCATTCTGCTTTTGGCTCAACTCTCTTTTCATCACAACAGTGCAGTAAAGCAACTGCAATACCGCTCCCGCTGCTCCGATTCCCTTTTTGTCTGCCACTCCTTGGGCACCGTCCTGGACTTCCACGCAATGTTGAAGAGGTGTGTCAACAAAGACCCAACACCCAGAGCCTTCAGCATTTCTGGATGGGAAAATTCCCGGGGACTTGCGATCGTGAAGTTGTTTGACTACCTCAGTGACCTCGTCCAGTTCATTTTGATTCATACACATTCACATTTCACACAAATTTACAATAGCGACAGTGGTAAGGAAACACTTCCTCAGATGGTGATAGGAAGAAACCTTGAGAGGAACCAGACTCAACAGGGAACCCATCCTCATCTGGGTGATAACGGAGAGCAGGGATTGATCTGCACTCATACTGTGTGTTAGGACGCTGGAAGTTCAGTATCACAGGAGACGTCCAGTTCATTATTGGAGGCTGAGATAGACTAAAGTAAACTCCAGTCCTGGACTATCAGTCATGAGCAACTGCAGTCACGAGTCCTCAGAGAACAGCTGCATCAGTCGAGGACAGGACCGTCTGCATGGTGAATGTCTATTTAGTGCAGAGTGCAAGCAGGGACTCCGGCAGGACTAACTACGACATCATCACTAAAAGGGAGGAGCCAGAAGGAAACACAGACATGAGGGGGAACGGGGATGTAAAGCAACCAATCACCTCACCGTCAACAAACCTGAGTGAACAATGAGAGTGGGGAGGACAGCATCTAAACATAGCAGTTCACCAGAATACTCTACGTCCATGAGTCCCCCAGATCTGCTCCTTTACCTAAGGCTCATCTATTTACAAACATGCTGCGCTAAATAAATAGGTTTTTAGCCTAGACTTAAACACTGAGACTGTGTCTGAGTTCCGAACATTAATAGGAAGACTATTCCATAACTTTGGAATTTTATGAGAAAAAGCTCTGCCGTGGATTAGGTTCAGAAGTTCCTCAAAGTGCTTTTTCCACCGCACGATTCCTCAGTCGAGGTCAGCAGTGTCCTATTTTGCTGTACATAGCTTGGGTTGTTACCTGTTTCCCCCTCTTGAGTTTCCCGGAAGCACCTTGGTGCCACCCGAAAGTCCTTGTCCATGGCTTCTTCTAGCTCCTTCCCACACCTGCTGCTTGGCCTCTCCTACCGCTGCAGCTGCCATCCTTCGAGCCTGCCAAAACCATGGAACGTTACAGTTTCCCGGGATAACATATCCCTGAAGAACTCCTTTTTCGTTCAGACAGCTTCCCTAACCACTGGTGTTCAACACACTGTTCGAGGGTTACCGCCCCTTGAGGCACCTAAAACCTTAAGACCACAGCTCACAGCTTCAGCTAGAATATTTGGCTAGAATAATTCAGCTTCAATAGAAGCTTTGAACATTGACCACTGTGATTCAATGTCTCCAGCTTCCACAGGGATACTGGAAAGGCTTCGCTGGATGTGCTGGTTGAGGGCCTCTTGGACAGGGGCCTTTCCTAGACGTTCCCAATTCACCCGCACTACTCGTTTGGGTTTAAAAGGTCTGTCCAGTGGCCTTCCCTGCTACCTGACCCAACTCACCACCAGGTGGTGATCAATCGAAAGCTCTGCTTCGCTCTTTACCCGAGTGTCCAAGACATACATCCTCAGATCAGATGATACGATCATGAAATTGATCAATGACCTTCAGCATAAAGTGCTCTGGTACCAAGTACACTTATGAGCATCCCTATGCTTAAACATCTTTCTATATTTGTTATGGACAATCCATGATTAGCACAGAAATCCAGTAACAAATACCGCTCGGTTTTAGACCGGGGAGGCCCTTCCTCCCAATCATGCCCCCTCCAAGTATCTTCATCATTGCCCATATGTGCAATGAAGTCTCCCAGCAGGACTATGGAATCCCCTACTGGGGCCCGATGTAGGACTCCATTCAGTCTCCAAGAAGGCAGAATACTCTAAACTGTTGTTCGGTCCATAAGCACAGACAACAGTGAGTTCAACAGTATGGATCCAGAGTCAAGGCTGTGCGTTGAGGTTAGCCCCACCAGATCTAATTGCTAATGCTCCACCTCCCGCACAAGCTCCGGCTCCTTCCCCCATGGAGAAGTCATGTTCCACGTGGAGTCTCCACCAGACACTCAGTGACAGGCCATCTGTCCAGGCCTGGCTCCAGACATGGGCCCCAGGCTTTCTCTGATCAGGATCACTTTTCTCCCTCCTCTTTTTTCAAACCATTCTTAGAAAAAGTGAGCATGTGTGTGTTTCAAACCATTCTTAGTCTGGTCCCTCGTCATTTTCATGTCTTTACAAATTTGTTTTTTAAATCGTTAATGGCACAATGTGGGGTTGCTACCTTTGAAAAATTAACCGAACAAGGACATCAGAGAAACATCGGGAGAGGTTGGTAGCAAATTCGGCTCAGTGGAATGGGGACACAATATAATGTGTGAGAGCTAATCAAACTAAGAGCTAATTTAACAGTCAGAGCCATTGTGTAATGCTATAATTGTTTAAGGATCGATTCTGATTCTCTAACATCATGTTTAGTTGAGTGAGGGATGTCATAGGTGGATTATCGATGCTGTCAATCAATCCCCACCTCACCCCACTCTTTAGGCTGGAGGCCGGCATATAAGTACTACAACATGTGGCTGTCCCTGTTCGGGGCCGTGCTGTGTTGTGCTGTGATGTTCGTGATTAACTGGTGGGCTGCACTTCTCACGTACGCTATTGAGATCTTCCTGTACATCTACGTCACTGTGAAAAAGCCAGGTAATGACCACACCCATGCTAATGTGTTACAGCTTGTATGCTAACGAACCATCCGTTTTTTTTTGGGATGATTAATGTCTAGCAGTTAATGAGTAATGGCTGAACAGAGGGTTTTACTTTTGTGTGTCAGATGTGAACTGGGGTTCCTCAAAGCAGGCCGTGACCTTTGTGTCTGCCGTGAACAATACGCTCATTTTATCAGGAGTGAACGAACATGTTAAGAACTTCAGGTAATAAGCAAGTTTTAACACACACACCCGCACACCCACACACACACACACAGACATACACACTGCCTTTTAAAGCTTATTCATATTTGTACAAATTTAAATATCAGTTAATAATAATATACAGAGTTTAACTCCATATTGTACTGGAGGAACCTGCGAGTGACGTCCAGCCTTCGACCTTAATTACTGGGATAGAAGGGCCACCGTGAATACCTTCATGAACAGGCACAATACAGGTCCACTGGTATGCAAAGGTTGTGCCTAAATGGTCAAATAACACATTTCTCATTGATTGTCAAAAAAAATAAACACAACTTCTGCAGCAAACTGTTTTTGAAGCCAGATTTGAAACAATGAAAGTTTAATAAACAGAAGGAGAAGAATTATGAAGAAGACATGATGAAGAAGGAGAAGGAGCAGGTCTTATCAGGACGGAATGTGATGAAGTTATTACACATGTACTAGAGTTTATTGAGATGTATATGAGAGCTTATCATTATTATCTTTCCTTAACCTCGCCTGCTGTTTCCTGTCAGGCCTCAGTGCATCGTCTTGACCGGACCTCCTAAAACCCGGCCGGCCCTGCTGGACCTCGCGCACTCCTTCACTAAAAACTATGGTCTCTGCCTCACCTGTGAAGTGTTAGTGGTAAGAAAAACTTCAGCCTTCATCTCACACACAAATGCAATAACACATTTAAAAGTCTTTAATAAAACACATATTGACACACTCAGACTACTCAAACTGGTCTCTCTGTACAGCGCCCCCTCTATGTCATTCAAACAGTTTCTGATAAAACCCATGAGCCAATCAGCATCTGAAACTGGGATGACTGACAGCTGTGTGCACATGTTTTGAGCTTCCCCCCGTTGTAGCCCCACCCATTGGCATTCCCAAATTGCCTGTATTGTGTGTGTGTGTGTGTGTGTGTGTGTGTGTGTGTGTTAGCTTGAGTAATAGGCTCCGCCCCCAGGACCCTGAACAGGATAAGCGCTATAGAGAATGAGAGACTGAGTTTAAAAGAATCAAATATGAGAGAATTAATATTTTAAGTCTTAACTTTAGTCTTCTTCGAGTGTCAGATCACTTTTTTATTTTTAAGCCTTAATTTATTGGAAAAAGCAAAATTATCCGTCAATAAGAATGAGAAAATGAATGAATAAAACCTAATGAAATGCTGTATGTCTGTGTGAGCAGGGCCCTCAGGCGGACCGGCAGCAGGAGCTGAGTGACCGCATAGAAGAGAACCAGCTGTGGCTCACTGAGCAGAAGAGGAAAGCGTTCTACACCGTCGTGGCATCACACAGCTTCCGCAAGGGAACCGAGAGTCAGTTACAGGTGTCCGACCAAACACTGCACTCGAATACTGTAGATCAGACGGGACAATAGACTGAACACTAGATCAGACAGTATGTACTGCAGAAAGAAAACATGTAAATCAGACAGAGCGCAGACTGGAGAGGAACTTTTTCTGTAATGAGAGATCAGACTAGATTGGACACCCCAGTGTATCATGGAACAGGAGTGTTATTAGAGATACAGATACAGAGATACAGAACCTCGGATTGCGAGTAACGTGGTTTGCGAGTGTTCCGCAAGATGAGCAAAGATTTTTAATAAATTTTGACTTGAAAAACGAGCAAGTCTTGGTTTACGAGTGTCAAGTATCATGTATCACGCATGCACTCTTGTTTTGACGCCAAGCGTCACGTTATCACAATTGAGCCAATGATTTTTCTGTCTCTTGCGCTGCAGAATTGTGGGTAAATGTCTCCCCTGCTGGGTCTTAGTGCTCGTCCCTTACTGGTATAATCAACAACTCCCTCTCTGTTTGAGCGTGTCTCCTATGTGTGTGTGTGTGTGTGTTTGTGTGTGTGTGCGCTCGTAATTTGTCACCGACACACACACACACCGACACACTCTCTCGCCTTTACACCCCGCTCCCCAGATTCACACACGCACACGCAGACACTCTTTACACAGAGAGTGTTTCCGTTGTGTGTGTTTGTTGTGAAACTTAAAAAGCGAGGTGGGGGGAGGAAGGAGGAGTTTTACTGTGCAAGACGAGGCGAAGGAAGAGGCTAATTTCACACACATGGAATGTGTATGTGTCTGTTTCAGGCAGCAGGATTGGGCAGGCTCAGACCAAACACACTCATGCTGGGGTTTAAGAGAGACTGGAGGACGGCAAACATAAAGGATGTGCAGGAATATGTCGGGGTTCTGCAGTAGGTTTGACACACACAGCATAGACACACACACACACGCGCGCACACACACACACACAGCACAGACACACACACACACAAACGCACACACACACACTCAAACAGCACACACACACACACACACACACACACACACACACACACAGACACACAAAGACACACAAAGACGCACACACACACACAGACACTGACAGACACAGACACTGACACACACACACACACACAAACGCACACACACACACTCAAACAGCACACACACACACACACACACACAGACACACAAAGACACACAAAGACGCACACACACACAGACACTGACACACACACACACACACACACACACAGACACTGACACACACACACACACACACACACACACACACAGAGCTCTGCAGTAAGCCTGTTGTGTTCTGTGTGTAGCGATGCATTTGATTGTGAGTACGGGATGGTGATCCTGAGGCTCAATCAGGGACTGGACATCTCACACATCCTCGCAGCTGAAGGTAAACAAACAAACAAACAAACAAACACAAAATTATGTAATTTTCGGATCTAATCTTCACACACAAGACTGGTCAGAAACTCAGGTTCAAATCAGGTCCCTTAGTGTGGAAAGAAATAAAGTTGTGTGTCCCTCCTGCTTGTTTTTGTGTGTGTGTGTGTGTGTGTGTGATCTCCCTCCTCCAGAGGAGATGGAGAGGATGCTCCTGGAGCAGCAGGCGATGGAGATGGAGGAGAACGGCTTTCAGGAAGGAGGACACAGATTCTTTAACAGATTCATAAAGTCAAAGAAAGCTCTCAATCCTAAAGGTAACCGCACCATGTGATCTCCTCAGCTCCGCCCACTTCTCAGGTCTGTGCGTCTTTCTGCAGTGTGCACCCTACTGAAGACGTGCAGCACACACCTGAGCACCTGCTTTCTGTCCATGTGTCCCCCTCAGGTATGGACGTGCCCCAGTCGTCTGATGTGCTGAAGGTAAACCAGCGTCTGATGGAGGCCAGCTGCCAGTTTAAGAGGAACCAGGGGAAGGGGACCATCGACGTCTGGTGGTTATTTGATGACGGGGGTACGAGTACCACCAAACCACATCCACAGTCCACACTGATGAGACACACAAAGACACAGCGCCCTAACACAGACACCACTGTGCCTCCTAGTGGCAGAACACCACACTTACTCATAATCCTACACATGTAGCGGTCACTCAGGGTTCAGCTCAGAGTCTCGGAGCAAACGGAGGATCAATTTAACCCATTACTGTTTATATCATGATTAAACTGTGTGTGTGTGTGTGTGTGTGTGTGTGTGTGTGTGTGTGTGTGTGTGCAGGTCTGCCTCTGTTACTGCCCTACATACTGACCACCAGGAAGAAGTGGAGAGACTGTAAACTGCGCATCTTCACTGCAGGACAAGCGGAGCGTGTAGAGCAAGAGAAAGAGGAGTATGAGCACACACACACACACACACGGGGACACACACACACACACACACACACACACACACACACACACGGACACAGACATACATACATGGACACACACACACAGATATTTTTGGTGTTTGTTTGAAAATTAATGAACATAATGTTTGTAATATACTTTGTGTGTGTGTGTGTGTGTGTGTGTGTGTGTGTGTGTGTGTGTGTGTGTGTGTGTGTGTGTGTGTTTCAGAATTGACTCTCTGTTGAAAAAATTCAGGATTAAATGTCTGGATATCATCATCATCACAGACCTCCACATCAGACCCACTACAGAAAAGTACATCATCTAAAGCTCATTGTGTGTGTTTATGTGTGTGTGTGTGTGTGTGTGTGTGTGTGTGTGTGTGTTTCATTTTGCTGGGACTTTTCTATAGAACTTAGTTCACAATATTCTGTTGTTCATTTAAAACAGTAATACAGTGGAACCTCGGATTGCGAGTAACGTGCTTTACAAAGATTTTGAATAATTTTTTATTTGGAAACCGAGCAAGTATTAGTTTACGAGCGCCGAGTATCATGCTTCACACATGCGACTCTTATTTTGACACCGAGCGTCACTCCCTCACCTTCCCCCCCTCCCCCCCTCCCCCCACG
>QNUK01001170.1:57500-77500 GCA_013621035.1 Clarias magur | reverse complement strand
TTTATCAGCCTGATGGCCTGCGGATACAGACTGTCCCGGAGTCTGGATGTTCTAGCTTTAATGCTCCGGTACCGTTTGCCAGACTTCATGAGGATGCAAAAAGTGTGAATGTGGTGGGTGGGGTCCCTGATAATGTTACTGGCCCACTTGAGTGTCCTGCTGTTGAAAATGTCCTGTAGTGATGGAAGACGTGTCCCTATGATTTTCTGAGCTAGCCTTATCACCCTCTGAATTGCCCTTCTGTCATGTGCTGTGCTGTTCCCAAACCACACAGCAATGCAGTAGACTCTTCTAGAACGAATCGCTTGTTCTTTTGTCACGTGACTCCCATAGACGCTATACAGTGTAATAGATTCAAAAGAACGAATGACTCAGACTAGAAGATATGATACTGAGCTGCTCATTCTGTTTATAGTAATATGTTCTTGGCTCACTCACTCACTCACTCATCTTCTATACCACTTTATCCTGTATTCAGGGTCACAGGAGCCTATCCCAGGTGATTTAGGGCACAAGGTGCCAATCCATCGCAGGGTACACACACATACACACATTCACTCACACGCTCATTCAAATTCAAATTTTACTTGTCACATACACAGTCATATACAATACGATATGCCATGAAATGCTTATGTACCCGGAAGACTCCGGTAAGGAAACTGAACTTGTGCCGCGACAAACAATAAACAATCAATCTCTTTTAACCGAGAGACCGTTTGTGTTGTGTGTGTATCAACTGTAATAGGTATGATGTATAACTGACATATAACTGATGTATGAACATGTTTGTATGTGTGTGTGTGTGTGTGTGTGTGTGTGTGTGTGTGTGTGTGTGTGTGTGTATGCTGCCGTAGATTCGTAGCGCAGCTGTGTGCACCCATCCGCGCTAGCTTCTTGCCTAAACTGAGTTGCGTATGTGTGCTATAGCTGACAGTGGCGAGCTCCTCGTCACAGCTTAGATGACTGTCCGTGACCTTAAAATAAAAGACTATTAATAGGAAATGAATATGAATAAAAAAGAAATAAAATATAAAGTAAATTTAGCCAAGACAGAACAATATATCTATAGAATACAACATATACAATATAAGACAAATATAAGACAAATATCCAGTATGGGAAAAATGTAAGAGAAGCTAGCTGAACACATATGGAGATCTGCATGTCTTTGGATTGTGGGAGGAAATTGGAGTACCTGCACGGGGAGAAGACACGGAGAACATGCAACACCAAGCACGGGGGAGGACATGCTACCTCCATGGACAGAGACGGGAATCGAGCCTGGACCCTGGAGGTGCGCGGCGACAGTGCTGACCACTACACCACCGTGCCGCCATGTCCTTAACTGCACTGTAGTATTTTCATTACTGGAACTATAGCCAAAAAGTGTAGACGTGTTGGGGGTCTGTTTACTGAAAATGTAACATTTTATTTTTGATCAAAAGATTGAAATGAACTAAATGAATGTGATTCTTTTTTTTTTTTTTTATCAAATCGTGCAGCACCAACACAAGCAAACCACACTGAATCTTATAAGCACAGTCCATGTAGATGTACAAGCTAACTACACACACACTTTGAAAAACTAAGTCTGAGAACATTCTGAGGCAAATTCAGGTGTAATTTTGTTGTAAATTATTATTAGATTTTCCCGCTGTGTGTAATCGGTTTCTCAGTCTGACTATATATACTGTATATATGTGTGTGTGTGTGTGTGTGTGTGTGTTGTCGGTATTCGCGGTGTCTTGACCCCTGTCGGCCACGGTAGGCAGCAGCGCCGCGCATGCGCATTTCAGTCTGAACGCAGCAGCAGAAGGAGCAGCAGCACTGCGCAGCTTTAGTGTATCATTATTGTAACCCGCAGAGCTGCGTGTGTGTGTGTGTGTGTGTGAGGAAAGTGCTGTCCGGAACATGTGCGGATGAGTTTAACCGGCATGCTGTGTTTCTGTGTGAAGTCTGTGCTGTACACCGGACACAGGCTAGCGTTAGCACCGAGGAGATGCTGCTCTTCACGCAGACACGGTATCTCACTCTTTATATCTCACACTGCGGATTAATGACCCGGGGTGTGTTTATACTGTAAATAACGCGGAGTGTTAAGACCGGAAGACCTGTTGTTAATGTTCACCATAAAGTCTTTCAATCGTAATAGAGCTGCGTAGAGTAGATCTGATTGGACAGGACGATGGGGCGGGGCTTACATCGTCGCTTGTGATTGGTTTAAAAAGAGCGCGGGGAGGTGGGGCGCGCACGCTTTAAATTCAGATCAAACTGTTGGCGGGAGATTTTTGGCGGCGGCGGTGTGAAGAGATTTACCTCAGAGACATCAGTGGGCTTCGTTTCTGTCAGTGTTTGTGGTTTTGTTAGTATTTCCCTCCTTTTAAGGCTCAGTGCTCGTGTTTCAGGCAGAATGCCGTGCTCAGGAGCGACAGACGGAGACGCGGTGTCCCCTGTGAAGAAGAGCAGGACCGAGGAGCTGAATGGAGGCAGCGCTAGCATCGTGCTAAAGTTCGCCAAACTGTCCGAGCACGCCACTGCCCCGAGCCGAGGCTCTGCTAAAGCCGCGGGGTACGACCTGTACAGGTACGAGCCACACACACACACACACACTTAAAAAAATAATAAATAAATATATATATGTATGTCTTTATTAAGGGGTTATGAGGAAATATTAAATGTTTCTAAAGTTTTTTCTGCTTTATCTTCTACGAGTTGGATTCTACTGTTGTGTGCATTTACAATTTCTACTGAGTGTGGGGGGTTTCCCCCTCCATTAGCTAATAGTATTGTAAAGTCAGTGTCCTTAACCAGGAAGAAGTTTGGTAAAAGACTTGTACCGAACAATCCTAGTGAGCATGGTACAGGGATGGATATATAAATAAAACAATTATAACGTGGACATTTGGGTCTCAGTAGGATAAAACAAGATGATGCGTAAATGTCGACAAAATTCACAACATTCCACAAAGCAAATGTTCCTAAAGGTCACCCTGTCCAACAATCACAAGGAAGTGAAGACTTTCATGGCTTTTTTTTTTGGCCTGTATTAGAATACAGATTGGGAAAACGAGTGAGTGTAGTAGGTGAAGTAATGTCGAGAGATATTGGTGGTGATGATGATTGATTTGTTTTTCCTCTCTCAGTGCGTATGATTACTCGATCGCGCCAATGGACAAGGCCATAGTAAAGACGGACATCCAGATTGCCGTTCCTGCAGGTTGTTACGGTCGAGTGGGTATGGACACACCACGTCTCCACTTATGTCTGTGTACAGCTTTTAGTTGTTTTCGCCATCACCTTGCAGCCTCACGCACACACACACCTGGTGTGTAGATTTATTTATGTGAATACACAGAGGTTATGATCTTTATTTCTTTTGTGATTGTTGCTCCTCAGCTCCTCGCTCCGGTCTAGCGGCGAAGCACTTTATCGATGTTGGCGGTGAGTGATTTGGTCCGACTCGGTCGGTGTAGTGTGTGACAGATTGCATGTTGGTTATTAGAGGTGTTATGGATATAACTGACCCTGGTACAGTCTGAGCTCCTGCTAAACGCCTGCTTTCCTCTTTAGCTGGCGTGGTCGATGAAGACTACAGAGGAAACGTCGGGGTCGTGCTCTTCAACTTTGGCAAGGAGACATTTGAAGGTGCGGAGAGGTCGAAGTCGGTGCAGAGAGAGAGAGAGAGAGACTTGATGTAGATTTGTGTAATAAACCTGTTGTTTGATTTGCAGTGAAGAAAGGAGACCGAGTGGCTCAGCTAGTGTGTGAGAGGATCTGCTACCCTGACCTGCAGGAGCTGACGGTAAAGACACACAGTCTGAGATGTTTATAATCATCTAAAGAGTTCACACAACACAAGCAGTTTATAGACCTTGTATTCGCCCGCTCTCTCTTTAAACACACATGCCACGACTCTGGGCTCTGTTCCAAACCACACCCCTGATCTTCAACTGCATCAAACCACTGCCTCAGCTTGCGTCCTAAACGTATCTGTTCTAGTTTAATGAAAAAATTGATGGTTAATTTGGTTTAGTTGTCTGACGAGCTGTGTAACATTTTAATATACTGTGATAATCGCTCTTTAATGTTAAATGATTTAAAGCTAGGTCCTCTTCAAGTTCACACACTCGTGTAATTCTTTCTTCCTGATCAAATTGGATGTCTTCTAGTGCTTTAAATATCAGTGTACACTGAATTAAGATGCTGTATTTAGGGGGACTGTTTTCGTTTTCAGACGCTGGATGAGACCGAGAGGGGTGCTGGGGGATTCGGCTCCACTGGGCGAAGCTGAAAACGTTGGTTTTATTTAAATAAATGTATTTTTAATACAAGTAGCTTTGTGTTCCAGATGTTTTCTGCATAACTACATGATCTTTGCTGGTGTAATGTAGACCTGTTTGACCACAAGATGGTGCTATTATATTCAGTCAGTTACTGTAATGTTAATGATTTCAGTTTTTCTGTTCAGTTCAAGTTCTAATAAACATTTTAAGAATAAAACTTAATATGTTTATAAATTAGTCTAAGAATTCTGGTACTTCTGTCGCTCTTGTTACTGTTACTTGGGACATGAAGGTAAGGTTTTGTAAGGAAGAGAGCACTCGTGCCAAAAGGTGTTCGTGTCCCCAAGTATGGGTCAAAAAATTACCCCTACTTTCAGTTTTGAAGACGCTTCCTGTAGCTGTAAAGTTTTTTTATTTTTTTTTTCCTCTCTTGAAGTTACAACAATAAAAATGGTGTCATGTGACCGAGAAACCACAAAGCCGTGTGCACTGCCCTGTCTTGAACATGTTCCTGCTTTACCTCTGACTACACAGAATTGTTACTGTGGAGCTTTGAGCATGTTAACATATGCTTTAGTGATAATACAAGCCTGCTGTTGTAGGGAATCAACACTGAATCAGTCAGCAGTAGCAGCGCCATAATCATAAATAAAAGATGGACTCGTGCACTCTTAAAACCAAGACGTTCTTTTATTGTGAATGTACACCTAATCTTCTTACAGATGTGAACACTGGATGCCCGTGATGTCTCGTTAAAGGCACTGACTATGATGTGAGTGTGTGTTTTGGCCTGGGTGGCCTCAGTGCATTAATCTCCTTCTCTCTTACTTTCTCTTTCTCTGAAAAGTGAAATGTACAGTTATACAAAATCAGAATAAAAAAGTAGTTGGTCTTTTATAATGAGCACCATTGTGAGCCCTTCTGTCCAGGGCACTATACATGTGTTTATAACATATCCCCGGATTAAACGTGGCGTGGTTACAGTAATACACACACGTACTGCGTAGCGAAAGGCATTAAGTGGCGTCAGTCTGACAGTTTGCAGTGCATTCATAAATCTAATGATGTTATTAGCACCAGTAAATAGGATTAAAACACAGCTATGATGGCGTAGAAACGACAAGCAGAGTCCTTTATAACCACAATGGAACTGCCCCCCCCCCCCCCCCCAAAAAAAAAAAAAAAAAAACCTTCAGTTCAGGTGAAAACAAATGCCACACAATTTCCCCTTTAGCCTAAATTCATAATATCTGTGGGAGCGAACCTGAACAACCCAACAAACCCTTCTGAGGCAAGTCTGCACTGGTGTTAAACTGGAGGCTTCCCGTCACCTGCGCTCATATCACATGTTCCTGTCTGTGGATTATTCAGTCCAATAAGGAACATAAGCTGTGTCTCAGTTTGGGGGCTGTATCTTTCGATCAATGTGGTTTACATTATTTAAATTTTTTGTACTTTTCCCTGGTTTAATTCTGGTGTTCATACTTCAACCTTTATCAGGTAGAAAATATTGTCATATTGTGACATCAAGTGTGCTTGTGTCCTTGAAAACAAGGTGGATGTTGTACAAGTTTGAGAATTCTGAATAACATTTCCTGTAAGCTCTGTTCAAGTAGAGAAAATCTACTGAATTGTTGCTGTTCCTGAAATCCCAGAAAATTGACCATCGCCTGTCACTGTGCTGATGTGAGTGTAGCATTAGTGTGTTAGCTGCTTTAGCCTCCAAGCTCCAGCGCAAAATTAACAAAGCGAACAAACCCATGCATTAAATACATTACAGGATAAAGAGGACATTGTGGTCATTTATTTTTCACCAAAATACAACTTAAAAACCGTTAAAGCTTACAATTTAGAGTGGTCAAAAAACACAGACTTGGTCAGATGAGTGATTTAATAAGTGATATTACTGTCCAGGTCCCTGCTCGAACATTCAGACAACGTTTATTTTCCCCTTTTAGCTTCATCACTGTTTCAATACTGCTTTTATCTGCCCTCGAGCACTTCCCCTGGTCCCCTTAGATATCTGCGATGTGCTAGATGATTGAGATACATGTTGTATAACTGCTATAAACACAGAAAGCTGTCCAGTTGGATGGATTGACTAACCATGTTCAACCATATTATTTATTTAAAGCAAGCTAGTCAGCCTGGTTTAATCTACTAGCTAGTTAGCATGCCAGCCGATAAGCCATTCAGTTGCCATGCTAGCTAGCTGTTCAGCTTTCTCCTGCATTTTAATAATATAATTAGCTTATAACCACACAGTAGAGTTAGCGGGCCGACATGACTGTACACGTTGCGAAGGAAGCAAGTGACTCGGAGAAAACTGCTCGAGCAAGTGCGCACTTACTCGACGGGGAAGTGGACAAGGGCACAGGACAAACAAAGCTGTAATTCAGTATGTGTGCTGGATCAGACGGAACACGTATACGCTGCAGCTTTGAGTTCTGTCAAATGTAGATGCGTGCTGTTATTACTGTTAGGATTATTTCTGAGACGTGATGTGGAGAGACGATATCTCTGATGTGGAGATCTTTCGCCGTAGTGAATAAGAGTCCTCCTGGATCGCTTCTTTGGTACGAGGCTAATGCAAATCAATTTGTAGTTTAATGTGTAGCGTTTCTCCAAGTTCTCCACTGAGGTAGTCTTTATCGTTCTCATCCTCTAGCGCCTCCAGCTCCTTCTTACCGTACCTGGGAACGCTGCTGATTTGTAAGTAATAAACTCCAGGGAGAAGGTTGCGCCGCTTGTTTTTGGACACGTGCAGGAAGCTCACTCTGTCCCTCTGGTTGAGTTTGAAAAGTCCGGCTTCATTCCCGAAGTCGATCGCATACCGCACATGGTTTTTGAGCGTGGAGAGAGCAGGCAAGAACTCCATGATGTGATCTTTAGCACTCAGCTCGCCGATGCTCAGGTTAAAACGAATGATGTCATCAACATCCACACTGGCTGAAGTAATCACTTCCTGATCAACCTGGAAGTAGAAGAGATTAAACACTGGTAATAAAAATATCATTATAGCAGTAATGTTCGTCATGTGGAGTTCACGATGGATTCGCAATGATGACACAACTCGTATGAATGCATAACACCAAAACTCAAATTCATAACTCGTAACCGCATCGTAACACAACATCCCCATCCCAATACATTACACACATCGGGACATTCCCTCACCGAAACCAGTATCAGGCATCAGTCTCAACAAATTCCTGGGTGTCTACCTGGAGGAGAATTTCGTCTGATCCCTCAACACCAGCTCTTAAAACACAAAAGTCAAGAGGAAAAAAGAAAGGCCCAGCTTCCCCCACCGATTCTAGCCATTTTCTGTAGAGGGTCTATTGAGAGCGTCCTGATCTGCTGCATCACTGCCTGGTTTGGGAACTGTTGTAGGGAAATGTCCATCTCGGACCGCAACATCCTACAGCAGAGAGTGAGGACAGAAGATTATCGAGGTCTCTATTCCCTCTATCGAAGTCATCTTCACCACACGCTGCATCCACAAAGCCACCAGCATTATGGCTAATTGGACACACCCCTCACATTCACTCTTCACCCTCCTGCCATCTGGATTGTGCAACAGCTTCTCCCCACAAGCCACCCGTCTCGTCAACAAAAAGGGACTGGACTGACACACACACACACACACACACACACACTCAATACAATGCGACTAGACTAATAAACCAGTTTTTCCTCTCTTTGCTGCGATTTTGACAATAAATGTAAATCTATGGTTGCAATTTGGTTTGTCTCAGCTACTCAGCCAATTCTGTGTCTTTGTTAACTAGATAGTTCTGTTAATTTATGTTGTGTGCTCCATGGTCCTGGAGAGCGGTGTTTCGTGTCACTGTACTGAGCTGCATATGGGTGACATGCCAATAAAAGCCTACTTGACTTGACTGGATACCACTTAAAGGCAGAGGTTGTTTAGACTCACTAAACAAACTGCCCATCCACCCCCTAGTGGCAAACATGAGCGTTACAGTCGGGGCAAATGGATGTCTTTCTATATAGATGTATGATTGTAAAATTAATATGTAATAAGGATTTTGTATCTATGAAGTTTTTCATAGTTAATGTTGTGACTTCAGCACTTTATGTAACATTCATCACATCCATCAATTTCTCTGCCCATCGATCCATCAATCTATCCAACCCTCTGCTCACCCAGCTATCTTATTCATCCATCTATCCATCCATCATTTTAAGCATTCAGTCCTGTATTTGTCCTTCTATCAGTTATCCCTCTATATATCTGTTCATCTTTTTAAGCAACCAGGTTTTTATCTGTCATTTACTACTTTCTACATTCATGCCATCCATCCATTCTTTCACTAACAAAAACACATTAACACTAATCATCAGTTACACCCTTTTAAACTGGTGACAGGCTCAGGGGCACCCGAGACTCACCATGACCAAAGGCCAGTCCATCCAGTCCGATCCAACAGAAATGCCAATGCAGCACAACCCAAATCCTAGGTGGTTTTAACGATATGACCGATTGGTGTATGACTGACTGACAATCCATCTATTTCCTATGTTGTGTATTTGCATGCTGCACTCCAGGGTGTTGCGTACCTGTGTGTCGTCCTCCTCAGTTGTGTTGCTGCTGCGTCGTTGTCGTCCTTTCCTTGGATAGCCATTAATCTTACACTCATAACATGCTTCAGGTGAGAGAGCGTTCTCCTCATCTACTGGAGCTGGACTGCTGCTGCTAAATCCCACTCCAGATACACAATGCCTACACAAACACAGACGATACTCATAAGCTTTTACAATCCTGTGCAATAGCTTTAGTAGTTGTACAGTTTTTATAACGTAATTGTTATAAATAACAATAAGGACGTGTGTTTGTCTTTGTGTGTGTTTACGCGAGGGTCTCACCCCTGCCCAGCCCTGAAGTATCCGGGTGGACACACACACACAAAGCCCCCGTCTGTATTGGAGCAGCCGTAATTACAGGGGTTTTGTGAAGACGAGCACTCGTTGACGTCCTCACACCCACCGCTGTTCTGACCGAACATGAACCCGCTTGGACACACACAGCGGAAACTGCCTAGGGTGTTGTGACACGATGCGCTACCACACACCTGCCCGCTCTGACACTCATTCTCATCTAGACACAAACATACAGCTCTGAGTACCACCATGTGTGTGTGTGTGTGTGTGTGTGAGATTAAGGAAGTTGCTGATCCTCACCGACACACTGGTTCCACTGGTAGTGCTGCAGGTAGCCGTGGGGACAGCTACACCTGAATCCACCAATCAGATTCTGGCAGCCGTGATTACAGCGATGCTCTCCATCACACTCATCAACATCTACACACGCACACGTACACAAGCTCACATAAGTCATTTCAAAGAAATAAAAGCCTGCATGGGAGAGTGTGTGTGTGTGTGTGTGTGTGTGAGAGAGTGACCTTCGCAGCGTTGCCCCCCCTGGTCGAGTGAGAACCCTCTCTGACACTCGCAGCTGAAGCTTCCCGGACTGTTCTGACACACTCCGTTAGGGCCGCAAAGACTCGGGTCTGACGTACACTCATTATTATCTACACACAAACAGGGAGGATGTGCAACGGAGAAACAATCAACATTAATGTCTAAACATTAAATCTAGGTTCACAGCACAAAAGTATGTGCACCCATGACCGTCACTGCCATATGTTTAAGGCACACAGTTGTACAGAACAGAATCTGTAGGAAGCACCCTGACATCCCGAAATCAGCACCTGAGCTCACTAATGCTCCTGTAAAGTGTGTGAATAAACACAAATCCACACACTCACGTTCCAACATCTAGCGTACAGCCTTCACAGAAGAACAGAGCAGAAGGGATGCACATACTTGTGGCATTATATTGCATTTGGAAATGTATTGTGTGTGTGTGTGTGTGTGTGTGTGTGTGTTACCGATGCAGGCTGTGTGATGCTGTGTGAATCCTGGGGGACACTTGCAGGTGAATCCACCGATGGTGTTGACACACAGGAACTGACAGTTGTGTTGTTTAGTTGTGCATTCGTCCAGATCTACAGGAGAGAACATGGGCAGAGCGAGAGGTGTGTGTGTCAGTGTGTGTGTGTGTGTGTGTGTGTCAGTGTGTGTGTGTGTCAGTGTGTGGAACGACACACCCTGGTTACTGAAGAGGATGGTGAAAGAGATATACAGCACTCTCAGGGTGACGGTACAGACCCAGATGTGTGTGTGTCTCTGTGTGTGTGTGTGTGTGTGTGTTACCTTTGCAACTTTTGCGGTCTTCCTGCAGGATGTAACCCCGTGGACAGGAGCACACATATCCTCCCTCGATGTTCTTACAGATGAAGTTACAGGGTTTAGGAGCCTGAGCACACTCGTCCACATCTGTCCAGAGAGACATACAGATGTTTCCTGTTCCACTCGTACACTAAGCCAGTCACTCAGATCCTAAACATCACCAAACCTCTATTGAAACCAATTGATTTCACTGAAGCGTGAAGCCAGAGACCCACTTCCATGTTTTTTTTTTTGTTTTGTTTTTACAAAATTATTCTTTTTTTTGTTATTTCAAAATCTGTTCTTGTCATGGCTGTAACAACCTTTAGCTAAAGGACAAGTCTGGCTCTATGACTTCACAGTAAGTTACAGTGAGAGCTGAGGGTCTACAGATGACTAACTGATGCAGGACTACGGGCGGAGTATATCGATACTTACTACAGTAGCTGCTTCATTAGCTACAACTGCGCCTTAACTAGCTAATATCTGATCAGCCAATCTCAGCTACAGCTGCAGAAGACAACACTGGGTACAACATGGGATCACCAAAGTTAAACAAAAGAAGATGATAAAAACATCACCGGGTTGGGTTTTGAGGAGTAGAGTGGAGGGCTCAGTGGTTCAGGCTGGTGGTGCTGGTACTGTATAATGGTGTGGCGGAGATACTGCTACTACTTGGCACACTTTGGGCCCCTTAGCACCAGCTGAGCATGGTTCAAATACTACAGCCCACCTGAGTATTGTTCTAGACCGTGTTCCTGACCAGCCATGTGACGAAGCTAAAATCATCTCACACTGGTTTCTGGAACATGACAGTGAGGTCACTGTGCTGACGGCCTCCACAGTCGGCAGATTTCACCCTGTAGAGCTCCTCTGGGATTCACCTGGTTGTGCTTACGACAAATATGCAGCGACTGCGTGATGCTCTCATGTCCACATGGAGCAACATCTGTAAGGAGTCTTTCCAGCACCATGTTGAAGGTCGAGGAGTGAATGCAGTTCTCAGAGGAGGACTTTAAACCACCCTCTCAATCAGCTGTTCATCTGTTTAACCATGTTGTAAAGGAAGAGGATGAACAGGGGGGCACATGTAAGCCCTCTCTCTCTCTCTCTCTCTCTCTCTCTCTCTCTCACACACACACACACACACACACACACACACACACACACAGTCACTCACCCACACAGATGGTGTCTATGATGTTGGTGCTGTATCCAGGATTACAGATGCACATGTAGGAGCCCTCTGTGTTCACACACCGTCCGTTCTTACACAGGTTCCTCATCACCTTACACTCGTCAATATCTGCACATAACACATGCAAGTCCTGTGCTGAGAAAGTGACACGTCTGTGTGTGTCTGCATGGTTTTAAGAAGGAACGTTTGCCCCAAGTGTGTGACGTTATGTGGTGAGTAGGCAGTAAAGCACACCCTGATGGTCGGTGGTAAATCCGGGACCACGGGGACACAGTTTTTTGTACAGCATTGTTCCAGGATGTGGACAGTTCTCACAGTCCCTCCCCCAACCACGTCCTCCGTTACAGCAGCACTCTGATTTCGTCAC
Source organism: Clarias magur (assembly GCA_013621035.1). Taxonomy (NCBI): domain Eukaryota; kingdom Metazoa; phylum Chordata; class Actinopteri; order Siluriformes; family Clariidae; genus Clarias; species Clarias magur. Next base: position 65,394 of record QNUK01001170.1, on the reverse strand, counting down.
TTCCACTTGGCTGATGGAAGATATCCGACACATCGTCTGCAGCACCTCAGTGAAGCAGAAACCCTGACGAGTATCTGCAACACAACACCACAAGTTAGCATTAGCACAGAGCACTAACACACACACACACACACACACACACACACACTCAGTGATACACACACTCACCGATACACTCTGTCAGTGTGGGGCTGGGTGTGAAGCCTCCATCACAATTGCACTTGTAACTTCCCACGGTGTTCACACAACGGCCATTCTCACACACTCTCGGCTTCGCTGTACACTCGTTAAGATCTAGGAACACACACACACACACACACCTATAAGATTTACACCAAAAGTTCTCCATTGTCCCACAGATTTACAGAATCTATGACGAGTGTTGAAGCTCCTCTGGAAGCTCATTGTGGCTCAACAGCTTACTAAGACACTGCACGTTGTGTGTGTGAGAGTGTGTTGTCTCACCTACACACGCCTCTCCTCCTGGTTTTCGTGTGTATCCCTCTGGACAGATACACATGTAGGTTCCGATCAGGTTCTTACAGGTCATTCCTTTGGACGTGCAATCGTCCAGACCTTCTGCACACTCGTCCTGGTCTGAAACATACACCGCAATCTTTTATCTGTCTTTCAATGTGTGTGTGTGTGTGTGTGTGCTTATTTTCCAGTTGTGGAGATATTCTGTGTATGGTTTTGTACCTCTGCACATCCTTTGATCCTCTCTGAGCACGTACCCTGCAGGACATCTACACTCGTAGGAGCCGTATGTGTTCATACAGCGAAAGGCGCACAGCAGAGGATTCTGGGAACACTCGTTCACATCTGCAGACACACACCAACATTAACATATAAGAGTTTTAGGTAAAGCTTAATATCAAGAATGCGTGTGTGCATGTGTGTACCTTCGCATGTCATCATGGGTCCAGGTTCGAATCCCTCCTCACACGCACACTCGAAGCCTCCGATCACGTTAGTGCAGGTTCCGTTCCCACACGGGTTTCCCACCGTGCACTCGTCTATATCTGAGAAAGAGAAACACATCCGCGATGGAATCAGAATCCCGTGTTCTGTTCCAGGGTCCATCCTTTATTACAGACATGTCAGGGGTAACCGTATCAGCCAATTCGGGCCTCCGAGTGGCGCAGTGGTGCAGCGCTCGCTTTATCATCAGGGCGAGTTCGATTCCCGGGTGCTGCTGTAACCTCTCACAGCCGGAGGTCTAGAGAGAACCGATTGGCCGAGCTCTCTCAGAGGGGAGGGATGAGAGGTACTTAGTGCTCCCACATTAATCACGGCGTCTGTGAGCTCACATGAGCGGAAGGAGCGGATAGCGCTGTCCTCCGAGTGTGTTACATCACCCCCAGCGGTGTGTGAGCGAGAAGATGTGGTCGGCTGGCGTCACGTGGTTCGGAGGAAACAATTGGACACGACTAAATGTATCAGCTGATTACTGAGGACCGAGCCGCCACATGAAAGGGTTTTATAAAGGTTTTTTAAGCCCTTAGTGCTGCTTGACCAACGTATCTCTCTAAAACTAACAAAAACACAGCAGCAAGAATTAAAAGAATAAGAGCACTACAGAAATCTCTGCATCAATAACAGAGTAGTGAGGACTTCCTTATTCTCAATAACTAAATTCTAAACATTATGCAAACAAATTCAGGCATCAAAACCAGACAAGTAAATTAAACTGACCATATCAGATCAGAACCTAGAATATTTTACTCCCCTTCAGGAGACTGAACTCATTCCCCTCATCTCTTCTGCAAAGTCAGAGCGAGTGTACAGTACTCCACCCTCTACGGCAATCCGCTTCAGAGGTGGCTGAAGTACAGAAACCATGTAGTTGAGGAAAAGTAGAGACAGCACAGGTCAAATAGTATAAAAGTAGAAGTCCTTCGTTAACTTTTCTACTTCTGTACAAAAGCACAAAGTATTTTACCTTTAAATTTACTTTTAATCAAAAGTGCTGATTACTGTTTCAAACCACACACACCCCTGTGGTTACGCAACACAACACCATGCAGAGAGGGAGTGAAGTAAAGGTAGATGTATTTGCTGTAGGATGCAGTGGAGTGAAAGTTAAAAGAATCCTTTAATAAAACTACGCAGTAAAGTACAGATGTAATTAATTACAGTAACAAAGTAAACACTAAAGTAAATACTAAAGTCTTCTCTCAGCAGTCGGTTACGTTCCTAAATCCGTTCAATGATCAGTTATTAAAGCGCTAATTAAGAAACCTGACCTCGACCCCTTCAGCTGTCCGACTACAGGCCGGAATATCAAACCTCGCCGTATCTCCACCATCCTGGAACAGATCTGTTCATCTCTACATAGCAAGAACATTCACAACAACACAAATCAATAGAATCGTGTGTGTCTTTGTGTGTGTGCGTGCGTGTGTCTTTGTGTGTGTGTGTGTCTTTGTGTGTGTGTGTGTGTGTCGTTGTGTGTCTTTGTGTGTGTGTGTGTCTTTGTGTGTGTGTGTGCGTGTGTGTGTCTTTGTGTGTGTGTGTGTGTGTCTTTGTGTGTGTGTCTTTGTGTGTGTGTGTGTGTGTCTTTGTGTGTGTCTTTGTGTGTCTGTGTGTGTCTTTGTGTGTGTGTGTCTTTGTGTGTGTGTGTGTGTCGTTGTGTGTCTTTGTGTGCGTGTGTCTCTGTGTGTGTGTGTGTCTTTGTGTGTGTGTGTGTGTGTCGTTGTGTCTTTGTGTGCGTGTGTCTTTGTGTGTGTGTGTGTCTTTGTGTGTGTGTGTGTCTTTGTGTGTCTTTGTGTGTGTGTGTGTCGTTGTGTGTCTTTGTGTGTGTGTGTGTGTGTGTCGTTGTGTCTTTGTGTGCGTGTGTCTTTGTGTGTGTGTGTGTCTTTGTGTGTGTGTGTGTGTGTCTGTGTGTGTGTGTGTCGTTGTGTGTCTTTGTGTGCGTGTGTCTTTGTGTGTGTGTGTGTGTGTGTGTGTGTGTGTGTCTGTGTGTGTGTCTTTGTGTGTGTGTGTGTGTGTGTGTGTGTGTGTGTGTGTGTGTGTGTCTTTAATTTATGAATTATTATGTTTTATTGCAAATTTTGTATGTGTTTTTATTGGAAAGCACTTTGGTCACTTCAGTGTTGTAAAGTGCTGTACAAATAAACTTTGATCAATTGATTGATTGATTGATTGTGTGTGTGTGTGTGTGTGTGTGTGTGTGTGTGTGTGTGTGTGTGTGTGTGTGTGTGTGTGTGTGTGTGCTTTATTATGATGTGTTACCTGTGCAGTTTGCCCCTGACGAGTCCAGCGCGTATCCGATGTGACAGTCACAGCGGAATGAGCCATCGGTGTTGATACACTGAGCGTTATGGCAGATGTTTGGGTCTTTGCACTCGTCCGTGTCTGAGATTCAAGTAATCATCAGTCCATCATTCATTTAGTCAGTAATTAAACAATCAGACTGATCAGGTGAGAGACTCACCTTCAGGTCCGTCGTCTGTCCCGTACGGCTGTCCTGTGCTGTAGCAGAGCATACTGAAGTCATCTTAAACACACACACACACACACACACACACACACACACACACACACACACACACACACACACACACACACACACACACACACACACACCTGCATTAGGTTCTCCTGAAGTCTACAGTGATCTTGACCCAGGTTTCTATAAACCTACAGCATGTTAGTCAAGTGTGTGTGTGTGTGTGTGTGTGTGTGTGTGTGTGTGTGTGTGTGTGTGTGTGTGTGTGTGTGTTTTCTCACCAGAGGTCTTGTTGGGACAGAGTTCACAGGGGTCTCCCCATCCTTGCCCAGGCATGGCGCTGCAGCAGCATTCTCCTTTAGTGGTGTTCAGAGGCTTTGGAGCTGAGCATCGTCCATTTTCAAACTTAGTGTAGCAAAAAGTCACTCGTTTATCTGAGAGAGGGACAGAGAGAGAGACCACACACACACACACACACACACACACACACACACACACACACACACACACACACACACGTCAGTTAGTAGGTGTACAGTGACTGACTGAAGGCAGTGTTTTACTCCATCAGAGGATCAGACACAGAACTGAGCAGAAATCATTTTGGTTTACTCCCTGTGCAGAAGTGATGCTGACGTGTGTGTGTGTGTGTGTGTGTGTGTGTGTGTGTGTGTGTGTGTGTGTGTGTGTGTGTGTGTCTTTGTGTGAGCGCACATTTGGACAGGTTACTGGTGTTCATGAATAGATGGCAAACACTCATCATCTGTTTTGTATTACACAGTAAAACCTTTTACACACACACACACACACACACACACACACACACACACACAGTGTGAATGTACTGTTTGTTGAAATGTGTTATTTATTTTCCTCTTCCATCCACACAGATAGAGGGATGAGATGATGGAAAGACTGAGACGTGTGCTCAGTGAGCTCTTTCCTCTGCCTTGGGTTCGAATAACCTTTATATTTCTAATAGTTTTTGAGTAATCTCTCTCTCGGAATGTCTCACTGGCTTTTGAACTTTGTTAATGGATTTCCTGTTTGGGGTCTAAATCTGAAGCTCTGCATCTCACATATGTTCTTGTCAATTTCATTCTTTACATTTTTTCTAGTCTTGTTTTTACTCATTTCACAGTTGTCATGCCACATGTACCCATTAGGGGGCAACCAGTGAACACCACTGGCACACTTGCCAACTTTATAAGTGTAAACAGCTCCAGCTTGGGTTGTAGACGTGCCAGAGAGAAGCGCCGGAGGCCTGCGACACTGTGACTCACACGGCCGACACACTAACAGGACGTTTAGCTCCGGTGCTGTGACGAGACCTTGTGGACAACATTCTGGTTTAACAGTTTATCGAGTCTTAGAGGAGAAGCTTAGAGGAGCCCCCTGGTGTTAGGGCTAGGTAACACGGGGTTACTCTTATCTTATATTTCACCACAGGCCTGACACAACTAACTAGATCCGGTCTTAAACACATAAATCTCACATTGTGCTCACATTTAGTTCTATAGTCAGTGCGTTTTTGTTAAAAAAATGAGCTGTTTGCCTCATTGAGCCACCATTATTATAGTCACCAGGATTCTGACCTCTGACCCTTAAGTCCTATCAAGAGTTACCGTATATGACGAAAGAATTTCACTGTAATGTAATTTATGTGCAAAAAATATGAAGATTGTTACATTACTGTATACATTGGGAACACACGGTATGCAAAGGCTGGAAAATGGGCGAGACAAATTTGGTGAGCAAAGTTATTGCAATTGACCCCGGGGTGGGGAAAAGGCTGCTTTTTCCACAGAGAAATTCTACCTTGGTTCAAAAAATATCACTCCCACGAGAGATTCAACTCTTGTGTGTAAAAACCACAACACACAAGCTGAGATTCCGTCACTTCTACAGGAACCATCCAAGCTGAGGTCACCCATAAACCATCACTAGTCCAGAGCTGCACTGGCATGGCAGCTTTCATTCTAACCTTTCTATTTGACCAGCCAGAGCACCAGGTCTTGTCCGGTCTGCATGGAGACACGGTTGGGTGATCTTATGGACACAGGAGCAGACGGGGAAATTGCCACCCTGGATCAGGTAGGTTACAGGATCTAACTATCCATCAAGGCTGTTTTTGAGAAAACTTCTCACAAACGTTCAACCTGGTTCATTCTTTCTCCAGTTGGAGTGTGTAGGAGCAGTTGGAAGGGACTGAAACAGACTGCAGTGAAACACAGACATTTTATCATCTGGAATTAACAGTGTTGGACTCCTAGACACTCCGCTCACTGGGTGACAATCTGTGGGAATTACAGTAGTTTTTCTTACCAGAGGAACATATCTGTTTCATTAAAAACACACACTAGTGTCCGTAGCAGAAAACACCGAAAACACTCACCCACACACCTCCTCCCAGATGAGGAGAGCTGGAATCCTTCAAGACAGGTGCACTTGAAGCTTCCTGCTGTATTCTGGCATTGTCCAAAGATACAGATGTCTGGAGTCTGAGCACAGTCGTCGATATCTGTGAGGAAACACAGCTTACTGAGCCTTGGGGACGGTTAGCATTATCGCATCGTCCTATGAAAAACTGGACAAAAGCTAACAGGAAGTGGAAGCGATAAGTGTCTGGGCTGATGATCAAAACGTTCGACATGACATCAGCTCTGTGTGTAGATTGTATGGTGACGGAATTGTGCGTCATTTTGGCTTAAAGCATCTGATACGCTGAGATTCCTGCTCTGGGCGTAATTTAACACTCCCTCTTCCTACAGTGTAACTTTTATACCTCGGACAGCACGACTGCTTGATATTTACAAGCTGTTTGCAATTTCGGATTTTTCTTCAGGTTCTTAGCACAGACAGGAACACAGCAGGATGTAACCAGGCCAGAAGTGAAGCTCTATCAGAAGTTAAACTCGAGTGTGTGACTGACTCAGGGATTGAAAAGCAGCTGAACCAATGACGACCAAGACCTAAATTCACGGTTACAAAATGAGACATAGCCTGTTGGACACAGCAAACTAATACAACATCATGATACGCAACACACAACATCTTGTGGAAGGAGGCTGTCTAAGGGCACCGCATTTTTCACCAGAGAACATCAGGAAAATTGTACTGGATAGGTGGCAAGCAGAAAGCAAACTGATAGACTGCACAAAAACTCTGAACCTGCTAGCCACTCAGCCACGCTAGTCAGTTAGCAAAGCTCATTTTAAAATCTTAGCTAAGGAACCTAGCTAGGGTTTGTTAGTCATGCAGATTGTGGTTTGTGCTACACCAGAAAACAACTATGGGTAACCATGCAGAGGTTTTAATTATCCTAAAACAGCATGTTAATCTTTAGTAAAGAGCTGTGTAGTGATGCATGATAATTATAATTAAACATGTTTATAAATGTATGATGAGAGATTATCGTACCTACGCACTTCTCGTCTAAAAGGTAATACCCAGGAGGACAGATACACCTGTAGGAGCCATCCAGATTTTGGCAGGTTCCAGGACTACAAGTTCCAGGATGGATATCACACTCGTTAACATCTGCAAATAGAAATAATAATCATAGAGGGAATAACTATGTCCTGCCATGGAGTAGTAATGTCCTGGTATTGAATAGAATATTGATACAGCTTGTGATATTGGACTGGGACCAGGTCTCCATGGTCAGAGTCTTGGTCTTCTCTCTCTCTCTCTCTCTCTCTCTCTCTTCTTCTTCTTCTTCTTCTCTGTGGTCAGTGTGGACTGGTCCTGCTGTTCATCTTCAAAGTTTTAGTCTGGGACAGTCTTGATATGAGTCTTATTATCATATCTATGGTTAGAGTCTGATTCTCTGTCCCCATGGTCAAAGTCTTGTTTTCTGTCTCCATGGTCTGAGTCTGGTTCACCATCTCAATGGTCTAAGTCCATCTCTCTGTCTCCATGGTCTGAGTCTGGTTCTTTTGTCTCCATGGCCATAGTCTGATTCTCTGTCTTCATGATCAGGGTCTGGTCCTCTGTCCCCAAGGTCAAAGTCTGGTTCTCTGTCTCCCTGGCTGGGGTCTTGTCTCTCTGTATCCATTGTCTGAGTCTGGTTTTCTGCCTTGGTTTGGGTCAAGCTGTTGTACGGTTTATGGTATATGTGTAGCAGTTCAAACCCTTACATACCTGTGTATCTGTGTGTGTTCTGTTTGCGTCCTTACCGACACACATCCGGCCATCTGGAGAAAGTTCATAACCTTCACGACACACACATCTGAAGGATCCTACTGTGTTGATACAGTTCCCATTGCGACATATTCCTCTCTGCGTGGTACACTCGTCAGTGTCTACACACAGCACACAACATGGGGCACTGACGTTACACACACTATTATCATATCCCATACCATTATGACTGCTCTGTGGTGCTACATGTAGTGTGTTTGTGTATTTGTAGTTGTGCAATCGGGTAAACTGAACCAGAGG
>QNUK01001170.1:50000-55000 GCA_013621035.1 Clarias magur | reverse complement strand
ACACCATCACCATCATCTTCTCCATCATCTCCATCACCACCACCAACATCATCACCAACATTATCACCATCATCACCACCACCATCATCATCACTTCCATCTTCTTTCATAAAGCTGCTTTGTGACAATGATCATTATTAAAAGGGCTATACAAATTAAATTTAATTAAATTGAATTGAATCATTATCATCACCATCATTGTCACAATTATCATCTCCATCAGCACCATCATCATAATTGTCAGAATCATCATCCTCATCATCACCCTCATCATCATCTCCACAATCATCATTAGTCAAGTCAAGTCAAGTCGGCTTTTATTGTCATTCCAACCATATACAGTTAGTACACAGTGAAACGAAACAACGTTCCTCCAGGACCAGGTGCTACATACATGCAACAACATAAATTTACAACACACATTTTACATTTTTAAGTTAACCTACCATCTTAAGTTACCACCATTTTAAGTTTCCACCATGATCGTCATCATTAACCTCATCATAATCGTCGTCATCTTCTCAATCATAATCATAATCACCATCATCATTAATATCACCACCATCCTGGTCATCATCATCGTCACCTTAATTATCATTTCTATTATCACTGTTATCATCATCATCATCTCCATCATCATCATCTTCATCATAATCATCACCGTCATCACCATCTTCATCACAATGATCATCATCTCTCACACTCATTAACATCTAAACACACACACACACACGCACACACACACACTGACCCAGACACAGTCCAGTGGGGGTGAGTCTGTATCCTTGTTCACACTCGCAACGATAGCTGCCTGCAAGATTCAAACACTTGGCATTCTGCTGACACACGGGTCCGTTCTGGCACTCGTCAATATCTGTAAGAGAGATATCACACACACACACACACACACACACACACACACACACACACACACACACACACACACACACACACACTCTTTATATCTTTAGAAGGGACACAGTTATTATCTGTACCCTGTGACACTCTGACTGATAATCTAAGCACATGTATAATTCCAGCATTAGCTGTAACTTCTCTGTTTGCTCCCGCAGGCAGCAGCTTCAGCAGTTACTAATCATGTGGACTGAGAGACAAAAGGCCCTAACAAAGAGCTACACTGTACAATAACTCAATCAGGCAATTAGTGACAAATTACCAGGAATATAAAGTAGATGGATTATATGGCCAAAATCATATGAACCTGCACCCATTCTAACACCAGGGGCACTGACATGAATTTTGTCCTCACTGGAGTGTACATGTAGTGTATTATACACACAAAAACTGACCTTCACAGATGAGCAGTTTGTCGTTGTAGACAAAACCCATTGGACATTCGCATCTGAAACTGCCAATCAGGTTGATACACACTCCGTTCTCACACACTCCTGGGATCTCACGGCACTCGTCAATATCTGAGCAAACACACAGATCAGATCACGCTCTGACACTTATATACATGTGTGTCTTGTGTCTCTGTGTGTGTGTTACCTATCACTTGTCCAGTGTAGATATCGATTTGGTATCCCGGCCGCTCGCTGCCACACAGGATCGCAAACTCGGCTGAAACAGAAAGCCACAATTACACAATTTCGCAATGATCCTATAACTGCAATGTGTGTGTGTGTGTTGCTACAAATGTATTGCTTCATATGGTAGATTTGACTCATTGTTGTCCTGATGTCACTACTCTGAGATGTTAAGACAGAAAGGCCGATGTGGACGCTTCAACAAGAAGAAACGATTTCCAAAGTCCTGGGTCTTTTGGTTGCAGTGATGTCAGGCCGCTGGCTGTGGGTCTGTAGGCAGCCACTGAGCCCTGAGACACTGCAGCACTCTTAAGCCTGATTAGAATGCTAACAGCGACTGATGGAGCAGGTGACCGACAGTTAGCGAACGACAGTTAGTTTAATTAACTGGGGTACATGTAGTTTTAAAATCTTACCAGTACTTTGTTGCCAAAAGTTGAGGAGAATAAACCATGGAGGTGGTTGACAGTCCTGAGAAACCTTATATTTTCACTTATTGCTCTTATCAGTTTTGTTAACTTTCGGGTTCCAGGGTCGAATCCCAAAAAGCGTAAATCGAAAGACAGTGCGCCATGTAGGGTGTGCAATCCTTTGTTCCTCACAGCAAGTAGTGCCCTTGATCAGGGGTTAGAGTGGGATTTGGGATTCAAATCATTAATTGTGAACAGAACAACACGGATGGTTCAGAGGCGATTCAGAACAACTTACATTACTGCAGAGACAGCGTGTTGTTCAAGATGACAAAAGGTGTTTTCTTGCTGAAAGTGCTTCTGTGACTGGTTGTGAATGTGAGTTTTGGCAGGCAGCTGTTCTAGTAATGCGGACCGTACAGTCCTATTCTCACCCATTCTGCAATCGACAGTTAGTGTAATTAACCACTGAGTCAAACATATAGTTGCACGTCCTTGTGCTGTTACTGGCTATTATCACCACTCGTCCAATCAGATAACTGGGTTGAAACTGATTGCTTTGGAGGAAATGGTCAATACTGCAATCAAGTAGTGAAGAAGAAGCCACAAATGTGATGCTACCAGGTGGACCAATCACAGTTGCTGCGGTAGCTTTTTAAAATCCAGCTCTATTTATGACCTCTGAGTATCTTGATTCATCAGGATTTGTTACTCGACCTTAGTGCTGCTTTTGATAGCATTGATCATAGTATTCTCCTTCAAATATTAGAAAATGTAGTAGAAATTAATTGAACAGCCTCTCCTGGCACAAATCCTATTTGACTGACCATTATCAGTTTGTGTAGTAATGGTGATTATTTTGCATGTTCTCAAGTGAAGTTTGGTGTTCCACAGGGTTCGGTTTTAGGCCAACTGCTATTTCCCCTTTACATGCTTCCTCTGGGCAACATAATTCATAAGCATGGTATTATCATCAGCAATGTTATGCTGATGATACATAGTTATGTCACAGTAAAGGCTACAAACCTATTTTTAGCCAAGCATATTTGTAAATAGATTTGCCTTAGGTAAAGGAGCAGGAGCTCTCCCTTTCAGTTATGCTGTCGTAGTTAGCCAGAGTCCCTGCTTGCACTCTGCACTAAATATACAGTCGTGGCCAAAAGTTTTGAGAATGACACAAATATTAGTTTTCCCAAAGTTTGCTGCTAAACTGCTTTTAGATCTTTGTTTCAGTTGTTTCTGTGATGTACTGAAATATAATTACAAGCACTTCATACGTTTCAAAGGCTTTTATGGACAATCACATGACATTTATGCAAAGAGTCAGTATTTGCAGTGTTTCGCTTCTTTTTCAGGACCTCTGCAATTCGACTGGGCTGCTCTCAATCAACTTCTGGCCAAATCCTGACTGATAGCAACCCATTCTTTCATAATCACTTCTTGGAGTTTGTCAGAATTAGTGGGTTTTTGTTTGTCCACCCGCCTCTTGAGGATTGACCACAAGTTCTCAATGGGATTAAGATCTGGGGAGTTTCCAGGCCATGGACCCAAAATTTCAATGTTTTGGTCCCTGAGCCACTTAGTTCTCACTTTTGCCTTATGGCTCGGTGCTCCATCGTGCTGGAAAATGCATTGTTCTTCACCAAACTGCTGTTGGATTGTTGGAAGGAGTTGCTGTTGGAGGGGGTTTTGGTACCATTCTTTATTCATGGCTGTGTTTTTGGGCAAAATTGTGAGTGAGCCCACTGCCTTGGATGAGAAGCAACCCCACACATGAATGGTCTCAGGATCCCGCAGCTGAATCCTCTTTAGGAGACGATCCTGGCGCTTGCTGGACTTTCTTGGACGCCCTGAAGCCTTCTTAACAAGAATTGAACCTCTTTCCTTGAAGTTCTTGATGATCCTATAAATTGTTGATTTAGGTCTTAGTTGCCACAATATTCTTGCCTGTGAAGCCATTTTTATGCAACACAATGATGCTGCACGCGTTTCTTTGCAGGTCACCAGGTTAACAATGAAAGAACAATGATTTCCAGCATCACCCTCCTTTTAACATGTCAAGTCTGCCATTCTAACCCAATCAGCCTGACATAATGATCTCCAGCCTTGTGCTCGTCAACATTCTCACCTGAGTTAACAAGACCATTACTGAAATGATCTCAGCAGCTCCTTTAATGACAGCAATGAAATGCAGGATTTCGGGATTAAGGATTTCGGGATTAAGTTAATTTTCATGGCAAAGAAGGACTATGCAGTTCATCTGATCATCTTCATAACATTCTGGAGTTTATGCAAATTGCTATTATAAAAACTTAAGCAGCAACTTTTCCAATTTCCAATATTTCTGTAATTCTCAAAACTTTTGGCCACGACTGAACATTCAGCTTATACATTATGTGACGGTTACCGCACCTAACTGTTATCTCTCTTCTCCTCATGATGCCATGCTTCTGTTTATAGATTTCATTGCATGGAGGCTCTGTGTGGTTTGTCTGGGATGCGTGTGGTGACTGGGGACGGTTTTACTTTATCATGAAGACAGTCCTGGCCTCAGCTGATGCAGACAGCTCAGTTCAGGAATAGAATTTCCTACAGTCTTCCTGAACCTCCTATAACTAGTCTAAATATGAATTTAGAGACATTATCTTTTAAACTTACAGCTGCCGAACACACAGTAGTCCTAATATCCGTTATCACCCAAATGAGGATGGGTTCCCTGTTGAGTCTGGTTCCTCTCTCAAGGTTTCTTCTTACTGCCGTCTCAGAAAGATTTTCTTTGCCACCATCACCCTCGGCTTGCTAATCTGGGCCCACCTAATCATTTTGATTCATACACATTTTTCACCCTTCATACACAGTTCCTTAAATTTCTTGAGATTCTATACAGCTTCTTTGCAACAATGACCATTGTTAAATTCAGTATACAAATAAAATGAATTTGAAAAAATAAAATTATAGTCTTTACTCCTTCTTCTCGGTCCTGATCTCACCCATATGATTATAACGTCTAATCTATAACCCAAACACCATGTTCATTTGA
>QNUK01001170.1:30000-45000 GCA_013621035.1 Clarias magur | reverse complement strand
TTAACGCATGTTAAGGACACAGGTCAATGAGGTCACTCTCCTTCAGTCTGGTTCCTGAGGGACCCTGAGCGGAGCTGAGGACGCTGGGGTGATACAGCTTTGTGCATGTGTGTAGTCCTGGTTGCTCACCCACACAGCCGACTCCTGTAGGATTGAGCTGGAAGTCGGGGGGGCAGTTACAGATGTAGCTCCCTGGAGTGTTCACACAAAACCCGCTGATGCAGGTGGTGGGGTCTGCACACTCGTTCGTATCTGAAACACACGCAAAGAGACGGAGTCGGTCCGTGTATGGTGACGTGTGCACTTGCCTACCGTAAACCCTCATGGGTGACCACAGTACATTTCTTTGCTATGTCTCTTGTTCTGTTCACTGCGCCCCCAAGTGCAGTCCTAAGAACATGCGGTCTGCAATTTTCCCGACAAGACAAAGGTTTCTGAGATGATCTGAATTCTGAGTGGATCGAGCGCAGGAGAATGTAATGTGAAGATGAGAATGTAAAATCTCTCCATGTTCTCCTCAAGGTTATGAGTGACAGACAATATGCTGTAATTCACTTCAATGTTGTAAAATATCAGGACCTAAATAACAATAGTCTTGTCCTTAGCGACCTCTTATAGACAATGAATAATCTATATGTAATGTGTGTCATATATATTTAGTGGGGTGTTTTGTGTATAGGAGGCATGGTGGCTTAGTGGTTAGCACTGTCGCCTTGCACCTCAGGGTCCGGGTTCAATTCTCGGCCAAGTTCAATTCCCGCCTCTATGTGCATGGAGTTTGCAGGTTCTCTCCGTGCCTGGTGGGTTTCCTCCCACAGACCAAAGACATGCAGATTCGGCTAACTGGCATTTCCAAACTGCCCGTAGTGTGCGAGTGTGTGTCTGAGATGGACTGGCACCCGGTCCAGTGTGTACCCCACCTTGTGCCGTACGTCTCCTGGGATAGGCTCCAGGCCCCTCCTCACCCCTGTAAACTGGATCAAGTGGTTTAAACGATGAGTGAGAGTTACTGTGTGTTAATGTCGTACCTGTACAGTTTCCTCCGCTGCGGTCCAGCTCGTAGCCGATATGACAAACACACCTGAACAAACCTGGAATGTTCTGACAGCGCCCGTTCACACAGATATCAGCAAACGAACACTCATCGATGTCTGAAAGCACACACAGACACACAGACATCAGTACAGTATATCTGAATTTCACACCTCACACCTCTCCCTGCGCTGTACTGAAGCTGAAGTGCACTAAATATAATGCAGTGCACTTAATGTCCACGAAACAAACAAGCTGAAAAACCCCAAACCACAAAAACACACTCTAACCTTTAAAGTGCATGAATCATTTAGAAAGAAAAATCTGTGAGCAGAGAAATAAAATAAATCGTAATGAGTGCTGCGTGGGAGGCTGAGCCTGAGCCCAGCCCAAACTCCCATAACCTCATTCTCATAAATCACCTCAAACGCCTGGAGGAGGAGGAGGAGTGTACTGTGTACTGAGAAACACACAAACACAACAAGCTCGACTCCGGCATTACAGAAGTTACTGCGTGCCGTAAATAACAAAAATCTCATCTACGTCATGCAGGGCAACTACTTTGTAAATATTTCATGACAAATTGTAAATACATAGTGGAGTACAAACGTCCTAACAGCCTATGGATTTATTTTATGACTTAATTAATGATTCTGGACAAAAACATCGAAATTCAACCATAAAATTTAAAGTTTTGTTTAACATAGCAATACAATATACAAGTGACCAATTTTTAGACAAAAAACGAAATATAAACCACCAACCCGGTGCGTACCAGAAAGAAGCAGGTGCAACAGTTAAGTTGCACCTACGAGTCCTCAGACGAACTGTGACTGATTCTGTAGGATGCTCAATAAACCTTGAGGAGGTCATTTCCTGATGAAACCACAAATGTACCTGAGACTAAAGGGTTCTCAAAGCATTGTCACAGCACAACTTTATAGAGTTTTCTTTTTTTGAAGACCTTTCTCTACAGCAATTATTTGCATGTGACTTTTGCAAAGTACAGTGAAACCTTGGATTACAAGTAACTTGGTCTGCGGGTGTTTTGCAAGATGAGCAAAGTTTTAAAATACATTTTTACACTGTGTGTGCTTAAAGCATTTTTTATTTTGTGTCCAAGTGTAGTGACTGTTCTTTAGTAACTGTACTAAAACAACAGCCTCCAGGAAGAAAAAGTTCGTAGCAGTGCTGGAGGTGAGTCTGCTTAACGACGACGCAACGTCACATTTCCACCAAATCCTCAAAAGGAGGCAAAGGCAAGTGACATTAGAGAGGTTCACTGTAAAAGTTTCCAGTTTTTCCACAGTGATTTCATTAGTGTGTGTGTGTGTGTGTGTGTGTGTGTGTGTGTGTGTGCGTGTGTGTGTGTGTGAGTTGTAATGATCAGCCAGTAGGTGAATGTTGTTGACCCCCTCTTTCCCTCCCCCTTTTTATTCTCTCTCTCTGATGCACCTTACGATGCATGGCTGCTAATTATTAGCATAGCGGCTGTTTATGGAAATATGTGGATTTATACTTGCTGATAAGTGTTAAGCCTGGTAACCAACTGTAAACTATAGTGTCTTCAGTAAATAACCGAAAGACAGACGTATTTTCTCCAAGTCCGACTGAGTTGTCTTTGTTTCCTCACGAAGAGGAACTATTCGAATCCTTACAAATGGAGCAGGAACTGTGATTGAACATTTCCCTGGATGAGAAAGTTGGGACTGGGATCGTACTGTGAGTTACGTGTGACATGAATTTTCATTTGATGCTTTAAGTGCATCAAATTCTTATTGCATTCAACTCGGACTTGTAGAATAGTTAAAGATGGGAGCACGTGTGGTGGAAAAGTATTTCATGTTATAACTGAGTTTCATGGATGCTATGTTTACAATTATTTAGTATTGGTTGCTACGTTTTTTATTTTTAGAAATACTATATGCTTAACGTTAATGTGGCACAGTCAAATACATTTTTCACCATTTTTTTTACTTCTCATTCCTTGTTTATCTTACTAAAACTTTTAGATATACTGTAGGCCTATTTTCCAATTGGTCAGTCTAAAACACTTGTGATGGCTAAGCGCACTGATACGTTTACTTATGGGACTGATGACAGTGATAGAGATATTGATTTGGCTTTGTCTAGTACTGGTGAGGCTTTAACAATTCAGCGCCTCGCAGCTCAAGTAGACAGGTTGCAGCGACAAGTTTACACACTGACATCTGCATTTATTGTGTCTATTGATTTACAACACAGCTTACTACAACAGCTGGAAGATCAGGCTTCTCAATGCTCACGTAGACAGGATACAGAGTCCCATTATATATTTGCATCAATTCCTGATGCAAGCACCCACCCAAGGCCTAGCCATATTATTCGGGATGTGCAGACCTCCCAGTGTTCACAACACTCTATCTTAAACATGCACACAACACAAGCTGCTAATTCAGTTCACCTTCCTGGTGTCATTCCACCCAAGTTTGATGGGGATAAGACTCTTGACCCAGAAGAATGGTTACAGTCTGTTTCTTTGTATAAGACGACACTGGGGTTGTCTGCCTCTTGTTTTTTCCTTGAGTTGATGAGACTGTTTGATAAGGAGCCTTGGCAGTGGTACTGTGCCATGCAACCCCATTTACATTCATAGGGTAATTTTTCAGATCTTTCACGACAGGGATTCCTTCTAAAAGATAATGAAGAAGAGGGATATCGGACAGAGTCCAAACATCAGAAGAACCACTCCCCACGTTCGTTACCCATCTCGTTACTGAATTTAAGCATTTAAAGCAACCTCCATCAGAGCCAGAACAAATTGAGGTAATCTGCCGCCACGTCACTGATCAGTACAGGTTAGCATTAGGTTGGCTGCTCCGACCACCCTGAGAGAGTTACTTCTGACTGCTCATGATCTCCACTCTGCATTGGGGACCCTACACTGCTATAAATGCTAGACTCTCTGGGTTATCACATGCAATTGTGGCAACTGTACATTTCAAAGATTTCTTAGGGCCAAGTAGGATGCAGAGTCAAGAATGAGGAAACAACAGGCACAGGACTGTCACAGGACTGTTAAATTGGTACAAATAAACCCAGACCCGGTGAGATCAACAAATAAGCCTCTGATGTCAATGGTTTTTGTCAACGAGGTTTCACTGAAGGCCACTCTTGACACACGTGCATCCATTTCAGCAGTGCATCCATCCACTCTTGAACAGTGTGGAATAAAAGAGTGGGCTGTTCTCCCATGGAATTTTTCCCCACTTGAGCTGGCTGACTCAAAGTGGTGCACCCCAGGTGGTCTTGTGTGGCTACCCGTTCTGTTACTGGGACATTGTTCTGTTGCTGTGATTCCAGATCTGGACCAGGCAGCATTACCTCAGGCAAGGAGAAGCTGGCGAGACTTTGCGCAACTATTTGAGGAAAACTGGGGTGCACCTCTTTAGTTGAACACATCATAGATACAGGAACATCAAAGCCAGTATGTCTCCACCCTACCATGCTTGTCCAGCAAAAAAGGAAGATTATTAGGAGCAAATAGCAAAAATGTTAGAGGATGAAATTATCGAGCTTCAGGACCTTGGGCTTCACCAATTGTGATAGTTGACAAACCAGGTGTAGAACCAAGGTTCTGTGTGGATTTTAGGAAAGTTTACTGTGAGAGACTCTTACCCATTCCCAAGAGTGGATGACTCTTTGGATTTTTTGGCATGTGGTACATATATTTTTTACACTAGACCTTGCACATGGTTACTGGCAGGTCTCTGTGGCCCCAGACTCGAGACCAAAGACTGCTTTTGTGTCACACAAGGAGCTTTATCAGTTTAAAGTAATGCCTTTTGGATTATCAAACACCCCAGCAACATTTCAAAGATTAATGAATACAGTTCTTGCAGGGCTCACCCATAACTATTGCATGGTTTACCTTGATGACATAATAATAGCCTCTCTGTTGTTTGACCAACACTTAACAAACCTCTACAATGTGTTGGAGCATTTGGCAAAGGCTGGGCTTTCACTAAAATTGTCCAAATGCCATTTTTGTACATCTCACTTACGTTATTTGGGTTATATGGTGACTCCAGAAGGCATTGGCCCTGAAAAGGGCAATCGAACAATTTCCCACACCAAAGACAGTCAAAAATGTACGACAGTTTCTGGGTATGACGAGTTACTTCCGTAGGGTTATCTCAGGGTATGCCCGCATTGCAGAACCATTAATTGCACTCATGAGAGAGGAGACGCCATTTTATTGGTCTGCAGGTCGCCAAGAGTCATTCGATCTCCTCAAACAGCAACTAGTCAATGCACCAGTCCTTGCCCTACCTGATTTTAACAAGGCTTTACAGTCCACACAGATGTTTGTGATGTGGGCCTTGGGGTGGCTCTGATGCAGACTGGAGAGGATGGCTTGGAAAAAGCCATTGCTTTCGCAAGCCGGACCCTAAATAAAACAGAACGGCCGTATTCCACTTCAGAGAAGGAATGTTTAGATGTGATCTGGGCTCTGGAACATTTCCGGACATACATTGAAGGCTCTCGTGTTAAAGTAGTGATGGACCACAACAGTTTAAGGTGGTTGATGACCAGACCATCGCCATCGGATAGGCTAGCAAGATGGTGCTTATGTCTGCAGGATTTTAACCTTGACATTGTGCTCCGCACATTTATTGCCAGATGCCCTGTTACGTAACCCTGCCAGCGACCCCTGTGAACTGGTGAACTTGTTATGCTACAGTCACCTCATTAAATCTCAGACACCAACCATTACTAATATTGGAAGACAAGAAATAGCTACATCTGCTCCAACAGGCAGATCAAGTTATTTCAGCACTGTATACTGATCTGGAGAACAAATCCTGTGTGGATTCATCAGATTTCTGCATTCGGGATGGTATAATCTACTACTTGAAAAAGAGAGTTTCCTGCTAGCTACATCCTGAAGTACTTCCATGACCACCCTATGGCTGGCCACATGGGCATATCAAAGACTGTGGGACGTTTACGGAAGCGGGTCTACTGGTCAGGTATGCGGGGAGATGTAAAAAAGTATGACTGTTAACACTGGACAACACTCATACTTTCTACGCCCTAGACACACACCAAGGACTACCTGTTGCTTGGATGTAAGTAGGTGTGCAAGTCCCTACCTTGCTCATTAACTTAAATACTAGAGCAGTGTTATTTTCTGAGTTATAATTGCCATCCTATTCCTATAAGGTCTATGTTGAATTTAAGGGTTGGTTTCATAAGTTGTTTGAATTTTGAAGATGGATATTATTGAAAGTGTTCAAGTCTTATAGTGACCTGGTTTGTTCTTAAGTTAATATGTCTCTGAGTTCCTTTATGACATCATACCTTCTGAAAGAGTTAAAGTGCCGAAAATGTTAATTCAATATAAATTACATATGAAAGACTGCTGTTGTGAACTGCTGATTTATAGTAAAATGTATATAGCAAATGTATTAGTGGCAGTACTGTGGTATTACTTTTGTATCTTTTCTTACTTCATGTAAACCTGTTTTTTACTGCTGCTGTACAGACACTTGTGAGATGTTAAGTTTCCTTGTTGTTTGTTTTTTTGGTCTGAGGACAGCTCTCATTTTAAGTGGGGGATATGTAATGATCAGCCAATAGGTGATTGGGTTGTTGACCCACTCTTCCCTTCCCCCTTTTCTCTCTCTCTCTCTCTGTCTCTCTCTCTCTCTCTCTGATGCACCTTACAATGCATGGCTGCTCATTATTAGCGTAGCGGCTATTCATGGATTCATACTTGTGGATTTATACTTGCTGTTAAGTGTTAAGCCTGGTAACCAACCGTGAACTACAGTGTCTTCAGTAAATAAATGAAAGATAGCAGTATTTTCTCCAAGTCCGACTGAGTTGTCTTTGTTTTTTAACGCACGGTGAGGATAACTATTCAAATCCTTACAGAGTGCAGTTTAATTTCTTTTATTTTTACCAAAATATTTTGTATTAATTAATTAATTTTTATATGAATATTTTTGGGTTGTGGATTAAAATTTACGCTGATATGCAAGTGCTTTGGATTACAAGCATGCTTCCAGAAAGAATTATGCTCGCAGTCCAAGGTTTAACTATACTAGACATCTTGCTTTCCTGTTTTTTCTCACCATGATAATGTATTTCCTTACACATGACATCATGTACATAATTAATAATACATTATTTTTATTAACTTATGAATTGATTCATTTTTATTGATTAGACCAATAATTAGATAACTTATTAATTAGTTAAATAGTTAACTGATTTAATTGACATATTTACATAACTTATATAGCACACAAAGCAAGACAGACAGATTGAGTCTGAGTGAAACAGACGGATGGTCAGACTGACAGTCGGACAGAAAGACAGACAGACACTTCCTGTACCTTCACATGCTTGTCCATCATGTGTTGCGATGAAGCCCATGTCACAGTCACAGCGGTAACCCCCAGCAACGTTCAGGCAGTGACCGTTCTCACACAGGTTCACGTTCTCCGCACACTCGTCAAAATCTACAGCGTTACACATTGTGTCAGGTATATAGTCTAAAGAATATTCTGTGTGTGTGTGTGTGTGTGTGTGTGTACTGTATGTAAGTGCGTATCTACCTGAGCAGTAGAATCCGTCTCCAGCGAATCCCTCCTTGCACACACAACGGTATGAGCCCATGGTGTTCATACACTCTGCATTTGGGCTGCAGTGGTGTGTGCCGTTAGCGCACTCGTCCAGATCTGAAACACACACACACACACACACACACACACACACACACACACACAGATTTCAGCAATGAGTTGTGTACTTACTAGCTGCCTTTGTGTCCAAGTCTCCTCTTATAAGAAAAGACTTGAGAAAGAGAAAGAGAAATTTGTGCGTACAGTATGTGTGTGTGTGTGTGTGTGTGTGTGTGTGTGTGTGTGTGTGTGCGTGTGTGTGTCTCACCTGTGCAAACAATCCCGTCACCGATCCATCCAGGTCCACAGCTACATTTGAAGCTTCCTGCTGTGTTGGTGCAAGTGGCGTGTCTGGCACAATTATGAGCTCCGATTTCACACTCATTAATATCTACATCCACGCACACACACACACACACACACACACACACACACACACACACACACACACACACACACACACATTCAGTTACTTGTACAGGTATGATGATCTCTATATATAAATAAAAATACATACAGCGTGTCTTGTGTGAGTGTCATTGTACTGTAGGATCCAGCTTGTGTGCCCTGAAAACTGGTTGTACTGATGGTCTTGGCTCTGTGTGTGTGTGTGTGTGTGTGTGTGTGTGTGTGTGTCCAGGAGCTACAGCAGGTTATTCCCCAGGCACTGAGCCAGACAACACCTAGTGCCCAAAAAATGGAAAAGTCTAATAACTATCTGATTAAGAGAAAAATGAAGTGTAAGTGTGTATATCTCTATGTGTGTGTGTGTGTGTGTGTGTGTGTGTGTGTGATGGGATAGGGGGAGAATAAGTAACCCCATGCCCTGTCAGAGATCAGGTTATTCCTCCTCACAGAGACGCTGAGTTCATCGCCTGTTTGTACACACACAGGGTTATCTGCTTTAGTTTGTGCTAACGTGTGTTGAATAAAAACATGTGCTAATGCTGTGAGAACGCGTGACTACACTTCAGTTCTAATCAGATGGAAGGGATCTTTAGTAAAACATCAAACAGATCTGAGGTTAAACTTTACATTCCTGATGTCTCTGTTGTGTTTAACCTCAGTGTGTGTGAATAAAATACTTAAAGGCAACACACTAGTTAGCGCTCGATACAGTGTAAAGATCATTTTACAGAGTCTTTCTCTCGCTTCATACGGTAACTCGAGGTAAACGTGCAGTTGTTCCAGATGTTTCTGTTGTGTCTCAGTGTGCCGTAACACCGTCTGTGTAAACGTCTCAGCCTCAGTGTGACCCGCATTAGCTAATGCAGACATGGTGCAGGTCATTGTCCTGTTGCTGCTATCTTGTGTGTGAGAAACTGCACAATCTACTGCCACACACACACACACACACACACACACACACACACACACACACACACACACACAGAGGTTTACTGTCCTTCAGAGCAGGACCTTGTTAACCATAAGCACTAGCATGTTCCCTGATGGTCTTGGCTCGAGCCGTCATCTTCATCTGGAAATATTTGTAACAGATTCCTGATAAAGTGTGTTTACACTGACGTGACTCGACACCACTGAGTTCAGACTTTATTCACTAATCCTGTGAATAAATAACCCATAAAACACATGAAACCCACAAGACTAATAATCTTCTCAGTAAACAGATATCTGCATGGCGTCTCAGCAAACTGTGTTCAGGGTTCATGACTCATGGAACACATGGCTCAGTGTAGGCAATAACAACAGGCTGAAACACACACACACACACACACACACACACACACACACACACACACACACACACACATAAACACACACACACACACACACACACACACACAGTAGCTATTATTAGGTAGTTTCTTGGTTTCAAATCTTTTACTCCCAACTGAATGCACACACCTTCCTCATCCTCACACACACCATCCTCATCCTCACACACACCATCCTCATCCTCACACACACCTTCCTCATCCTCACACACACCTTCCTCATCCTCACACACACCATCCTCATCCTCACACACACCTTCCTCATCCTCACACACACCATCCTCATCCTCACACACACCTTCCTCATCCTCACACACACCATCCTCATCCTCACACACACCATCCTCATCCTCACACACACCATCCTCATCCTCACACACACCATCCTCATCCTCACACACACCTTCCTCATCCTCACACACACCATCCTCATCCTCACACACACCTTCCTCATCCTCACACACACCATCCTCATCTTCACACACACCTTCTAAGCAGATAGTACCAGCAATAACAGAACCCCTGTTGAAAGTAATTAACTGTTCACTCAGTAGTGGGTATGTCCCCAAATCCTTTAAATTAGCCGTTATTAAACCGCTAATCAAGAAACTTGACCTTGACCCCTGTCTGCTTTCTAATTCCAGGCCGATATCAGACTTCAGTTTATCTCAAGATTTTGGAAAAGGTAGTATCACAGCAGCTATGTTCACATCTACACAGAAATAGCATAAATGAACTGTATCAGTCAGGATTTAGGCCTCATCACAGCACAGAGACAGCACTTGTTAAAGTAGTAAACGACCTCCTATAGGCCTCTGATCAGGGTTGCGTCACTATACTTGTGTTACTGGACCTCAGTGCAGCTTTTGACACCATTGATCATAGTATTCTCCTACACAGATTAGAAAAGGTAGTAGGAATTAAGGGAACTGCCCTCTTGTGGCTCAGATCCTATTTGACTGATCGTTATCAGTTTGTAGATTTAGATGGTGACCATTCCTCATGTTCTCAAGTGGAGTTTGGTGTTCCACAGGGCTCAGTTTTAGGCCCACTGCTTTTTTCCCTTTACATGCTTCCTCTGGGCAACATAAATCGTAAACATGGTATTAGTTTTCATTGTTATGCTGATGACACGCAATTACATGTCTCAGCAAAACCAGATGAGAAAAACCAGTTTGCTAAAATTGAGCAGTGTCTGCACGACATAAAAGATTGGATGTTAATTAATTTTCTTCTGCTTAATCCTGATAAGACAGAAGTTCTAGTCATAGGACCACAAGTAGCTAGAAGTAAGCTTTCTGATCACACTGTAACTTTAGATGGCCTTTCTGTTCCATCAAGTGCAACAGTTAAAGACCTCGTGTGATTATAGATTCCACCTTCGTTTGAAGCTCATGTAGATAATATCACCAGGATAGCTTTCTTTCACCTTAGAAATATTGCCAAGATAAGAAACATATTGTCACTAAATGATGCAGAAAAACTAGTTCATGCTTTTATCACCTCTAGGTTGGACTATTGTACGCCTTACTGTCTGGTTGTTCAACTAGGTGTATAAACAAGCTTCAGTTAGTACAGAATGCAGCAGCGAGAGTCCTCACTAGAACCAGAAGATACGAGCATCACCCTATCTTATCTACACTGCATTGGCTCCCTGTGAAATTTCGCATCGATTTCAAGATACTACTTTTGACATTTAAAGCACTAAATGGTCTCGGCCACAGTATTTGAGTGAACTGTTAGTGTCTTACGATCCGCCACTCCATCAAAGGATGCAGGCTGCCTGTCAGTACCACGTATTATTAAAACTACAGCAGGGGAGCTTTTTCTTACAAAGCCCCAAAGTTATGGAAGTCTTCCTGTTAATGTTCGGGACTCAGACACAGTCTCAGTGTTTAAGTCTAGGCTAAAAACCTATTTATTTAGCCAAGCATTTTGTAAATAGATTAACCTTAGGTAAAGGAGCAGATCTGGGGGACTCATGGACGAGTATTCTGGTGAACTGGTATGTTTAGATGCTGTCCTCCCCACTCTCATTGTTCACTCAGGTTTGTTGACGAGGTGATTGGTTGCTTTACATCTCAGTTCCCCTCATGTTTGTGTTTCCTTCTGGCTCTCCCTTTTAGTTATGCTTATAGTTAGTCCTGCCGGAGTCCCTGCTTGCACTTTGCACTAATATACATTCACCTTATACATGTTGACTGTGACCAGACCTAACTGCCATCTCTCCTTATTTTCTGTTCTCTCCTTGCTCTCTCTCTCTCTCCCTCTCTCCCCCTCTCTCTGTCTCTCTGTCGAGCTATACATGTTCGCTCCTGAGTTGCCAGTGATCCAGACCCCTCTGCCCTCTGGAGCCGTCTAACCCGTCCTGGAGTCCCTGGTTGGAGATCCCGGTCACATGGATGCCCCGTGTGGTCTGCCTGGATGCGCTTGGTGGCTGGGGATGGTTTCCATGAAAACTGTCCTATCATCGATTGATGCTCTGGGGACCTGTGACTTCAGTTGTTCGATAGCTCAGGACTGGAATCTCCTACAGTCTACCTGAGCCTCCGGGAACAAACTGGACTCCTTTTAATTAAAATTTTAACACATCTCCTGTTACACTGAACTTCCAGTACACATTATTATGCTGATCATTCTCTGCTCTCCGTTATCACCCAGATGAGGATGGGTTCCCTGTTGAGTCTGGTTCCTCTCAAGGTTTCTTCCTATTACCATCTCAGGGAGTTTTTCCTTGCCACCGTCGCCCTCGGCTTGCTCATCAGGGACAATCTTATCATTTTGATTCATACACATTGCATAAAAACTTACTTCTTTTTATTGTGTAAAGCTGCTTTGCGACAATGTCAATTGTTAAAAGCGCTATATAAATAAAATTGAATTGAATTGAACCTTCCTCATCCTCACACACACCATCCTCATCCTCACACACACCTTCCTCATCCTCACACACACCATCCTCATCCTCACACACCTTCCTCATCCTCACACACACCTTCCTCATCCTCTCACACACCTTCCTCATCCTCTCACACCTTCCTCATCCTCACACACACCTTCCTCATCCTCACACACACCATCCTCATCCTCACACACCTTCCTCATCCTCACACACACCTTCCTCATCCTCACACACCTTCCTCATCCTCACACACACCTTCCTCATCCTCACACATCTTCCTCATCCTCACACATACCTTCCTCATCCTCTCACACACCATCCTCATCCTCACACACCATCCTCATCCTCACACACCTTCCTCATCCTCACACACACCTTCCTCATCCTCACACATCTTCCTCATCCTCACACACACCTTCCTCATCCTCACACACACCTTCCTCATCCTCACACACACCTTCCTCATCCTCACACACACCTTCCTCATCCTCACACACCTTCCTCATCCTCACACACCTTCCTCATCCTCACACACACCTTCTTCATCCTCACACATCTTCCTCATCCTCACACACACCTTCCTCATCCTCACACACACTCCTCATCCTCACACACACTCCTCATCCTCACACACACTCCTCATCCTCACACACACTCCTCATCCTCACACACACTCCTCATCCTCACACACACTCCTCATCCTCATACACTCCTCATCCTCACACACACTCCTCATCCTCACACACACTCCTCATCCTCACACACACCTTCCTCATCCTCTCACACACCATCCTCATCCTCACACACCTTCTTCACCCTCACACACACCATCCTCATCCTCACACACCTTCCTCACCCTCACACACACCATCCTCATCCTCACACACACACCTTCCTCATCTTCACACACACCATCCTCATCCTCACACACACCATCCTCATCCTCACACACACCTTCCTCATCCTCACACACACCTTCCTCATCCTCACACACCTTCCTCATCCTCACACACACCTTCTTCATCCTCACACATCTTCCTCATCCTCACACACACCTTCCTCATCCTCACACACACCTTCCTCATCCTCACACACACCTTCCTCATCCTCACACACACCATCCTCATCCTCACACACCTGCCTCATCCTCACACACACCTTCCTCATCCTCACACACACCATCCTCATCCTCACACACCTTCCTCATCCTTTCACACACCATCCTCATCCTCACACAGAATCCTCATCCTCACACACCTTCCTCATCCTTTCACACACCATCCTCATCCTCACACAGAATCCTCATCATCACACACCTTCCTCATCCTCACACACACCTTCCTCATCCTCACACACACCTTCCTCATCCTCACACATCTTCCTCATCCTCACACACACCATCCTCATCCTCACACACACCTTCATCATCTCACACACCTTCCTCATCCTCTCACACACCTTCCTCATCCTCACACACCTTCCTCATCCTCACACACACCTTCCTCATCCTCACACACACCATCCTCATCCTCACACACCTTCCTCATCCTCACACACACCATCCTCATCCTCACACACACCTTCCTCATCCTCACACATCTTCCTCATCCTCACACACACAATCCTCATCCTCACACACACCTTCCTCATCCTCTCACACCTTCCTCATCCTCACACACACCTTCCTCATCCTCACACACACCATCCTCATCCTCACACACCTTCCTCATCCTCACACACACCTTCCTCATCCTCACACATCTTCCTCATCCTCACACACACCATCCTCATCCTCACACACACCATCCTCATCCTCACACACACCTTCCTCATCCTCTCACACACCATCCTCATCCTCACACACCTTCCTCACCCTCACACACACCATCCTCATCCTCACACACCTTCCTCACCCTCACACACACCATCCTCATCCTCACACACACACCTTCCTCATCTTCACACACACCATCCTCATCCTCACACACACCATCCTCATCCTCACACACACCTTCCTCATCCTCACACACACCTTCCTCATCCTCACACACCTTCCTCATCCTCACACATCTTCCTCATCCTCACACACCTTCCTCATCCTCAGAAACACTTTCCTAATCCTCGTCCTCACACACACCTTCCTCATCCTCACACTCATCATTCTCATCCTCATTCTCACACACAGCATGCTCCTCTGAAAACACCTTGTGTGTGTGTGTGTGTGTGTGTGTGTGTGTGTGTGTGTGTGTGTGTTATCTGTATATTACATATAGCATGTATATTACCTGTACAGCCGGTTGTTCCCTTCCTGACGGAGTAGCCAAGATCACAGTGACAGATGAAAGATCCCTTGGTGTTCTCACACTTCCCACTCAGACAGATATTAGGGTTCAGCTCACACTCGTCCACATCTTGAACACACACAAACAACATAACCGTGTGTGTTTGTGTGTGTGTGTATGTGTATGAGTGTGTGTGTGTGTGTGTGTGTGTGTGTGTGTGTGTGTGTGTGTGTGTGTTACCCAGGCAGGACTTCATATCTTCGGAGGACATGTAGCCGTCATAGCAGAGACACTGAAACTCTCCTGGAATGTTGGTGCACTGACCACCATCACAGATATCCAGACTCTCCTCACATTCATCAATGTCTACACAC
>QNUK01001170.1:22500-27500 GCA_013621035.1 Clarias magur | reverse complement strand
GTATATGTGTGTGTGTTGTGTGTGTATGTGTGTTGTGTGTATGTGTGTTGTGTGTGTGTGTGTGTGTGTGTGTGTGTGTGTGTGTGTGTGTGTGTGTGTGGTGTGTGTGTGTGTATGTTGCGTGGGTATTGTGTATGTGTCGTGGTGTGTGTGTGCTGTGTATGTGTGTGTGTGTGTATGTGTGTGATGTATTGTGTGTGTGTGTTGTGTTGTGTGTGTGTGGTAATGTGTGTGTGGTGTGTGTGTGTGTGTGTGTGTGTGTGTGTGTGTGTGTGTGTGTGTGTGTGTGTGTGTGTGTGTGTGTGTGTGTGTGTGTGTGTGTGTGTGGGTGTCGGTGTGTGTGTGTGTGTGTGTGTGTGTGTGTGTGTGTGTGTGTGTGTGTGTGTGTGTGTGTGTGGTGTTGTGTGTGTGTGTGTGTGTGTGTGTGTGTGTGTGTGTGTGTGTGTGTGTGTGTGTGTGTGTGTGTGTGTGTGTGTGTGTGTGTGTGTGTGTGTTGTGGTGTGTGTGTGTGTGTGTGTGTGTGTGTGTGTGTGTGTGTGTGTGTGTGTGTGTGTGTGTGTGTGTGTGTGTCTGTGGGTGTGTCTGTGTGTGTTGTGTGTCTGTGTGTGTGTGTGTGTGTGTGTGTGTGTGTGTGTGTGTGTGTGTGTGTGTGTGTGTGTGTGTATGTGTGTGTGTGTGTGTGTGTGTGTGTGTGCCTCACCAATACAGTCCTGTCCGCTCTCTCTGGATTCATATCCGATGTTGCAGGAACAGTGGTAGCTTCCGATAATATTCACACACTGTCCGTTCCTGCACAGTTTATCACTCAGCTCACACTCGTTAACGTCTGTACACACACACACACACACACACACACACACACACACACACACACAGTCTGTAAAAGTGTTTATCTATAATCCTCTCCTGTAAACGATAATATAAAGATAATAAAGACATACATAATAAGTCATAATTCTGAGTGTTAATGAGTTCAGCTGGAGCTGATCAACAAGTGAAAAAGAATGAAAGCAAGAAAAGTCAACAAGAAGAAAAGGGGAGTGAGAAAATCATGAAAAGGAAAATAATGTAATATGAGAATAAAAAGTGAGTACAGAGTAGAAACGAAATCAAGAAGAGAAGGAAAGTAATGAACAGGTGGGAAAATAATGAAGAGCAGAGAATAATAAGTGAGAGAAGTCAGGGGGAACTGAGGGGGAACTGAGGGGAAGACCATGAGAGAGAGAACATGGAGCAGATCACTGAGGAAACCTTTAAAGCCAGAGGGGGTGGAGATCGAGAAGAAGAACAGGACAGAGAGAAAAGAAAAGTAAAAATGATACAAAAATATATATATATATTTTTTTTCTTTTTAGTATTTACATTCTCATTAGTTTCTCTCTCTCTCTCACACACACACACACACACACACACACACACACACACACACACACTGACCCAGGCAGGAGGTTCCGTCAGGAGAAACTTTGTGTCCTGGTGGACAGCTGCAGTGGAAGCTTCCCTCAGTGTTTTTACAGATACCTCCACGACACAGGAGTGGGTTCCTCTCACACTCGTCAATATCTGCACACACACACACACACACACACACACACACACACACACACACACACACACACACACACACACACACACACACACACACAGACACACACACACATATATATATAAAATGACACACACAAACACACATCACATGACAGTGCCGTGCGGTGTTGCAGCGTTGAGGTGTTGCAGTGTTGATGCCGTGTTGATGCCGTGTTGTTGCGGTGTTGTTGCGGTGTTGTTGCGGGTTGTTGCGGTGTTGTTGCAGTGTTGATGCCGTGTTGTTGTGGTGTTGTTGCGAGTTGTTGCGGGTTGTTGCGGTGTTGATGCCGTGTTGTTGTGGTGTTGTTGCAGGTTGTTGCGGTGTTGTTGCAGGTTGTTGCGGTGTTGTTGCGGTGTTGTTGCAGTGTTGATGCCGTGTTGTTGTGGTGTTGTTGCGAGTTGTTGCGGTGTTGTTGCGGGTTGTTGCGGTGTTGTTGCGGTGTTGTTGCAGTGTTGATGCCGTGTTGTTGTGGTGTTGTTGCGAGTTGTTGCGGTGTTGTTGCGGGTTGTTGCGGTGTTGTTGCGGTGTTGTTGCAGTGTTGATGCCGTGTTGTTGTGGTGTTGTTGCGAGTTGTTGCGGTGTTGTTGCGGGTTGTTGCGGTGTTGTTGCGGTGTTGTTGCAGTGTTGATGCCGTGTTGTTGTGGTGTTGTTGCGAGTTGTTGCGGTGTTGTTGCGGGTTGTTGCGGTGTTGTTGCGGTGTTGATGCCGTGTTGTTGTGGTGTTGTTGCGAGTTGTTGCGGGGTTGTTGCGGTGTTGTTGCGGTGTTGTTGCGGTGTTGCTCTCCACGCGGGTCCACAGAGCTGTTCCGTGGTTCTTGCTCTGAAGGCTGATGTTTTGAACGTTGTAGCGATCAGCCAGTGAGCTTGTATAGAGGTTATCACTATGGTGATGTTTTATAGGGTTATTATGGGATGTTGAGTGCATTTTACATACCTGCAGTGTGTAAGGTATAAATGACACATTCGAGTGTTCCACACTCACCCATACAGTTCTTCATCATCATGAAACCACTTTCATAACCAGGGAAACACTCGCACTCGAAATCCCCCGCCGTGTTCACGCACGTCCCGTAACCACACACGTCAGGAGAGATACGACACTCATCGATATCTGTACACACACACACACACACACACGGTCAGGTATATACAGGAAACACTGTTAGTGATGCAGTTACTGATAGTGATATCCTTGTGTGTGTTTGTGTGTCCGTGTGCTGTGTGTGTTCAGGTGAGCTCACCTGTGCAGTTCCTCTCATCAGCGTCAAGGTCAAAGCCACTGTTACACCTGCAGCGGAAACTGCCGATGGTGTTCCTGCACTTTCCGTTAGTGCAGAGGTTGTGGATCATCTTACACTCGTTTATATCTGCAGCGTGAAAGAGGGATGTCCAGTCACTCACACAGAGGGGTCATGGATAGACAGATAGAAAGATAAATAAGAAGAGAGATAGACAGATTTAACATGAAGACGCTCCTGTCCTCGGCTGATACAGACAGCTGTCCTCTGAGGACTCGTGACTGCAGTCTCTCGATAGTTCAGGACTGGAGTTTCCTACAGTCTACCTGAGTCTCCAATAACCAACTGGACTCCATATGAACTTAAACACGTCTCCTGTTCTACTGAACCTCCAGCCTCCTAACACACAGTATGAGTGCAGATCAATCCCTGCTCTCCGTTATCACCCAGATGAGGATGGGTTCCCTGGTGAGTCTGGTTCTTCTCAAGGTTCCTTCCTGTCACCATCTCAGGGAGTTTTTCCCTCAGCACCGTCGCCCTCGACTCGTTCATCAGGGACCATCTGATCATTCTGATTCACACACACTCACATCTCACACACACTTCTGTCATTTTATTTTGATTGTGTAAAGCTGCTTTGTGACAATGACAATTGCATGACAATATGCTACACAAATAAAATTGAATTGAATAAATAAAAAGATAGAAGGACAGACAGACAGACAGACAGACAGACAGACAAACAGACAGACAGACAGACAGACAGTCAAACAGACAGACAAACAGACAGACAGACAGACAGACAGACAGACAAACGGACAGACAGACAGACAGACAGACAGACAGACAGACAGACAGACAGACAAACAGACAAACAGACAGACAGACAAACAGACAGACAGACAAACGGACAGACAGACAGACAGACAGACAGACAGACAGACAAACAGACAGACAGACAAACAGACAAACAGACAAACAGACAGACAGTCAAACAGACAGACAAACTGACAGACAGACAGACAGACAAACAGACAAACAGACAGACAGACAGACATGCCAGTTTTGCTGATATTTTACTCATAATGTTATTAGATTGTAAGTTATTATATTTAAGATATAATTATTACAATGTATTGTTTATTTATTTAAGATTTTAATCATAATTATTTTTTTACTTTTTTGTTTAAACTTTATTTAATTTTCCAGTGTAATAACTCAGCATGTCATTATTTCATTCCACAGATTATTTAATCTTAAAGAAAACATCTTGTTATTCTGTATTTAACATCTTATTTTGAGTTATTAAATGAAATAACAAATGAAATAAGCAGCAAAATGGTTTATCTATCGTGACAAGTCATACAAACACAAACACACAATATTTATACATGTCTAATTTATTCTGCCTGAAGTGAGTTTCTCAGACTGTGTGTGTGTGTGTGTGTGTGTGTGTGTGTGTGTGTGTGTGTGTGTGCTCCACTAAGGTAACGGGACGACACCTTTGAGGAAGGGTTTTCCGTTGATGAAGTCTCCGCGGTGAGAGAACCCCGGTCCCCGTGGACACAGCCGGTTATAATCAGCCGAACCTTTCTCAGGACACTCGTCACACTCCGGCCCCCAGGCCACGCCCACTGAGCAACAGCACGCATCCACACGGTGACGGCCCGCAATCGGAGCTCCGCATCGCTCGTCCTCATGGGACAGATAACACTGCTCTGTGCGCAGATCTGCACACACACACACACACACACACACACACACACACACACACACACACACACACACAGATCATGGTAGACTTGGGTGTAATTTCTAGAGGTCATGGGTCATCAGTTTCTCCTTAGACCCGGTTATACTTCCCATTTTTAATGGACATGTAAACAGTATGAATTATAAACATATGAAGTCTGAACTCTGCTGCACACACACACACACACACACACACACACACACACACACACACGCACACACACACTGACCGATGCAGATTCTTCCGGACGTGTCGATGGTCATTCCGGTGGGACACTGACAGAAGAACGATCCGATTGTGTTCACGCAGTTTCCATTAAGACACAAACCCGGAAACACCTCACACTCATTCACATCTGTAAACGGAAAAAGAAAGAGA
Source organism: Clarias magur (assembly GCA_013621035.1). NCBI lineage: Eukaryota > Metazoa > Chordata > Actinopteri > Siluriformes > Clariidae > Clarias > Clarias magur. Next base: position 22,544 of record QNUK01001170.1, on the reverse strand, counting down.
TCTGAGTGTGTGTGTGTGTGTGTGTGTGTGTGTGTGTGTGTGTG
>QNUK01001170.1:12500-17500 GCA_013621035.1 Clarias magur | reverse complement strand
TGACCTCTGCTGCGGTCCTCCTGGTGAGAAAGCACACCGCTCACCAGCACGTGACAGTTCGGGAGGATTAACACACACCGCCTCCTGTACTGTCCTGATATCAGCCTTCGGCGACTCCAGCACATCAACCTGTCGCATCCAACCCACGCAGGTTAACCTCATGGTGAAATCTCTTCTTCCTGGATAGGATTTCTTTTGCTCCTGTGGCAGACACGTCTGATCAATAAGCAGAGAGGACCTTCTCCCATGATGCATTTTAGCTTTTGGATTCTGAACCAAAGTGAAAATGCTACAAATTAACTCATCAAGTAATTAGGACCAGAGCAAAGAAAATAAGGTGTGAAAATACAATGAATTAAATAATACGATTAAATCAATTATACAGTAATAGAATTTGGCATTACACTCGGGTTTAGTTCTCTTTTAGGTCCTAATAATGGTTCCAGTTCCTGGTGCTGCCCTGTTTGTTGAGTTTGATGCCAGGGTTAAAGTGGGTTCATTAAGGTCTTGAGTACTTGCTTAGGTTAGGGGTTGTAGTGTTGGTTGATTCTTGACACTGAGTGGGTTGGTGGCAGGGGTTTGGGTTTCTGTCGGTTGCTGGTAGGCAGAGTCCCAGTTTAGATTCTGATCCTGGATATTAAATTGTTTCTTGATTGGTCTTTTATTTCTCTTTTTCTTCTGAGCAATGTGTTCCGTGTTTTCACTGTTTGTGATCTGGATGTTCAGCATTTGTTCCTTGGCATGAAGTGTTTGACTGTAGATTTAGATTTATTGCTTTTGATTATGAAAAAGTTCTGAAACACCGAGGTTCTGGTTTAAGTATTTGGTTCTGCCATGTGTGTTTTGCTTCTAGTGTTTCTGTTTTCTGATTGTTGAAACATAAACAGAACTTTTTGGGTTCTGCTTAAATTTCTTATGCATTTGTGTTTGGGTTAAATTGTTGGAGCATATTAATTGTGGGACTTTGAGTTAGGACCTGGGAATTACTCACTCCTGGGGTTATGTGTTCTCGGTTGTGGGGTTCATTCATTAGATTCTGGGTTTTGATGGTTAGAGTTCAGGATGTTGGTTTCTTTACTCTGAACATGTGAGCGTTGTTTTTAAGTTGGTGTGTGTGTGATTGTGTTAGTTACCTGAGGACTGTGGTGGGCAGGGTTGGCATGGTTCTCCAAATGCATACTCTGTACTCGCACAACAGCATTCAGATTTTGTCAGAGCACCGAAGAACGGCAGAACACACTGGCCTCGCTTATAACCGCCATAACACGTGCTGCGCATGTGTGTGTCTGTGGGACAGGAGACAGCAAGTAAGTGTGTGTGTGTGTGTGTGTGTGTGTGTGTGTGTGTGTGTGTGTGTGTGTGTGTGTGTGTGTGAGTGAGACTCACCCACACATGTGCGACCATCAAGGCCGACAGCAAGACCCGGCATACACTCGCACCTGAAGGAGCCCTCGGTGTTCACACAGCGGCCATTTAAACACATACCTGGAGTCTCACACTCATCAATGTCTGAATCAACCACACACACACACACACACAGACACACACACACACACACACACACACACACACACACACACACACACACACAGAGTAAAATTTGAGTATAAATATAAGTGTATCACACACTCTAGCTTACAGATCTCTATTTTACACCTGTCAAGTTTACATTGTCTTTAATTTACATCCATCTGGTTTAGGACTTAGTAGTCTGTAGTATGTCGACTACACATGTGTCTAGTTTCCCTTTTCCTTAGTTCCCATGTGTCTGGTTCCCATGTGTCTGGTTCCCATGTGTCTGGTATACCTCCTGTAGGTTCAGTAGTATCTCCAGTTTGCACTTGTCTGGCTTCCATTTTATCTAGTTTACAAGGTCCTAGTTAGTTTTTAATGACCCTATTTTACACATCCCTAGTTCGTCTTTTCTATACTTCGCGTGACCTAGTTTGTCTTTTCTATACTTCCCGTGACCTAGTTCGTCATTTCTATACTTCGCGTGACCTAGTTCGTCTTTTCTATACTTCGCGTGACCTAGTTCGTCTTTTCTATACTTCGCGTGACCTAGTTCGTCTTTTCTATACTTCGCGTGACCTAGTTTGTCTTTTCTATACTTCGCGTGACCTAGTTTGTCTTTTCTATACTTCGCGTGACCTAGTTTGTCTTTTCTATACTTCGCGTGACCTAGTTCGTCTTTTCTATACTTCGCGTGACCTAGTTCGTCTTTTCTATACTTCGCGTGACCTAGTTCGTCTTTTCTATACTTCGCGTGACCTAGTTCGTCTTTTCTATACTTCCCGTGACCTAGTTCGTCTTTTCTATACTTCCCGTGACCTAGTTCGTCTTTTCTATACTTCCCGTGACCTAGTTCGTCTTTTCTATACTTCGCGTGACCTAGTTCGTCTTTTCTATACTTCGCGTGACCTAGTTCGTCTTTTCTATACTTCGCGTGACCTAGTTCGTCTTTTCTATACTTCGCGTGACCTAGTTCGTCTTTTCTATACTTCGCGTGACCTAGTTCGTCTTTTCTATACTTCGCGTGACCTAGTTCGTCTTTTCTATACTTCCCGTGACCTAGTTCGTCTTTTCTATACTTCGCGTGACCTAGTTCGTCTTTTCTATACTTCGCGTGACCTAGTTCGTCTTTTCTATACTTCGCGTGACCTAGTTCGTCTTTTCTATACTTCGCGTGACCTAGTTCGTCTTTTCTATACTTCGCGTGACCTAGTTCGTCTTTTCTATACTTCGCGTGACCTAGTTCGTCTTTTCTATACTTCGCGTGACCTAGTTCGTCTTTTCTATACTTCGCGTGACCTAGTTTGTCTTTTCTATACTTCGCGTGACCTAGTTTGTCTTTTCTATACTTCGCGTGACCTAGTTTGTCTTTTCTATACTTCGCGTGACCTAGTTTGTCTTTTCTATACTTCGCGTGACCTAGTTCGTCTTTTCTATACTTCGCGTGACCTAGTTTGTCTTTTCTATACTTCGCGTGACCCATGTTTGCCTTTTCTCCGTAGTTCCTCTTCCCGCTAGTTTACAGGTGACCAGTTTAAATGGAGCAGTTAAACTGTAGTAGGTGTTTGTGGATAGAGATCCTGTTTGTGGATTCATTCTGTGAACGTGTGTGTTGTGGCAGAGTTGCTTTGACCGATGTTTTGTTTCTAGGTGTTTAAAGACGGCGTGTAGCCAGGAAATGATTTGTTTAATGAATTGTTGGTGAGTTAAATCATTTCAAAAGTTAAACTGAAATCTGAATTCAATTGCATTGTCTAAACGTGAATTAATCAATTCAATACACTTTCACTACAGAGCCAAACTGTAATAATCCAAATTGCATATGAAAATATAATTAGAATTATAACTTAATGATTATAATAATAAGCTGCATTTATTTGATCAATTCAGGGTTAATTAGATGTGAATCTCTGTCTCGCTCTCACATGCATAACTGATCACAATCACTTCAATCCAAACAATGTGTGAGAGTGTTATGACTGAACTCACTGGCCTGTGTGTGTGTGTGTGTGTGTGTGTGTGTGTGTGTGTGTGTGTGTGTGTGTGTGTGTGTGTGTGTGCGCGCGCACATAGGCTGGTTTTGTTAAACAGAGAGAATGCCAAGTTCCTCACTAGACTACACAAATCATTAATGAAAGAATACATCAACCATAATGACCCATTAGTGTGTGTGCGTGTGTGTGTGTGTGTGTGTGTGTGTGTGTGTGTGTGTGTGTGTGTGTGTGTGTGTGTGTGTGTGTGTGTGTGTACAGACTGTCTGTACTTGGCATTATTGCACTGGGTCTCTGCTGTGAGATGGGTGTGTTCTGTTTTACAGGACTTATGAGTGTATGTTTGAAAAGTCTTCAGGGATTTCCAGCTGAGAAGGAAATTATTACATTATATTATATTATATTATATATATTATATTATATTATATTATATTATATATTATATTATATTATATTATATTAAATGATATTATAGATTATATTATACTATATTTTACATTACATTACATTACATTATTTTATATTTATATTATATTATATTAAATTAATTAAATTAAATTAAATTAAATTAATTGCATTGTATTATATTATATTATATTATATTATTATATATATTAAATTTATTATATTATATTATATTATTATATTATATTATATTTAAATTATATTAATTATATGATATTATAGATTATATTATATTATATTATATTATATTATAGATTATATTATATTATATATTATATTATATTATATTATAGATTATATTATATTATATTAAATTATATTATATTATATTATAGATTGTATTATATTATATTATATTATATTATATTATATTATAGATATATTATATTAAATTATATGATATTATAGATTGTATTATATTATTATATTTAACTTAACAGTGTAACAGTAACACATCAATCTACAATCACACATACATTCATGAATAATTACAACACCCTGCCTCCCTCTCACACACACAGCAGGTTTGTCTCAGGACACACCCTGTATACACCCTGTACACACCCTGTACACACCCTGTACACACCCTGTACATTTGTCCTTTAAACCGTCCACACTTTATGATCCAGGACTGAATGAGTTATTGTACTTTATTACTTTACCTAAAGGTCCCGTATGTGACTATTTCTGTAACAAGTTAACACAGGTCTCAGAGCGTGTGTGTGTGTGTGTGTGTGTGTGTGTGTGTGTGTGTGTGTGTGTGTGTGTGTGTGTGTGTGTGTGTGTGTGTGTGTGTGTGTGTGTGCGTGCTCCAGCTAAAATACCCCTCAGATGATGCATTGTCCCACTTCTCATTGTTTCAGCTGAGCACCTACCTGGGGAGAGGGGCTTCTTTCATATGAGGTCACATTAGGGGGAAATCTAATTGGTGTGTTTAAACCCTGGCCAGTATAAGAATGGGAAAAGGACAAAAATGAGAGAATGCAGAGAATGTTTTTATATGTCCTTTAAGTGTAACTACAGTTGAATGTT